>BGNK01002429.1:22168-102307 GCA_003297005.1 Symbiodinium sp. clade A Y106
TTAAACAGGGCAATTGTCACGATGACCGCGTTCCCTGACGGGCCCGATCCCTGTGACAGCTCGCCCATTGCAACCTTATGGCAATTGCCCTCAAATCGACAACTGTCACGAAGATAATGCCCCTTATTTAGGTGTTTGAGTTAATGATGATGATGACGGTGATCGTCGTCCCCATCATCATCATCATTATCATCGTAGGGATGAGTATACCAAACACCCAAAGCAGACCCAAAAACGCAGGGGGGAACCACCGCAAGAAAACCCGAACCCACACCATNGGGGGGCGAGGGGGGGGGGACGGCCGAACCGGGATCATATATGCGACACGCAAAGTGGCGATGCAATACTGTGACAGCAAAAACAGCCGCATATGGCTGTATTCAACATGGTAGTGCAACAGTACGAACACCGCCGACAGTTTTCAAACACGAAAGTAAACCGTGTCCTCCACATCATTCCTGGGTTATGCCGAACTGATTTTTCTCAATCTGTGGGAGTTATCAGCCATGGTGCTTTCTCAAGCCCTGCACGCCCTCCCATCCCAGCCCCTCCCATTGGCCCAAAAGACAAAAGATAAGATAAAAATAGACACAAGGATCCTGATCCCCCACGCGGAGAGTTCTGCAGGACACGAACTCACGAGGAAGCCCTCGACCCTCAGGGTCACCTTCCTTCATGCAGGTATTTGGGTCCCGGGCGCAGTGACCTGCAGCAGTTCGTAGTGGATGGACGAGAGACTCAGCAAATATTGGGATACAGTCGACATCATGGTAGCTGCAACGACCCACGCTGGAAGCCGCGGCAGGTCCTGGTAGTCGTAGCTTTTGTACTCTAGCCCTCTGCGTAGTCAGCATCATAGTAGTATCTAAGCAACAACACATGTAGCAATATAGAGAAGAACTGCACTGACCGTACTAGTATGACAAATACACCGTGATAGTATTCATAACAAGAATCGTCATTCCGAACTCGATGACGTGTTCACCATACACTGAAGGAGCCCCAGCCATGTATAGAATCCGAAACCCCCAGAACCTGAACCCTAAGCCATCGAATCAAGCCCGAGACCCCAAAGCTGAAAGCCGAAATCCGAAGCCTTGCAACCGAAACCTTAAACCCAACACCCTATGCTCGAAGATGTAGGACCCAAGGTAATCCAGTTGGACCCATGAAGCTGCAGCTATCCAGGATCCACAGTCCTTGCTCTATGCCGCCCAGCACGGGCATTCGGATTCTCGGCTGTCGACTTGGAGAGTTTTGAGTCTGGGCTTCGGGGTTTACAAGGTTTACAGTAGAAGCCCAACAGTTGGAAACCCCATAGCCTCCATCCTTAAGAGTAATGTATAGGGAATCCCAGCACTATTTGGCCTTAATCCGATTTCCAACTTTTTGGACTTTACCATAAAGTTTAAAGCACCCAAGCCCCCGAGCTCTTCACAACTCCGGATCAAAGCATCTGAGCCTTGAGCCCCATTGGAAGCCCCACACGCCTAAAATTCCGAAAGCCTGGGTCTTGGCATCAGGCTAGGGGTGAACGACACGGCAGAGCTCAATGGCATCAGCCTGAATATAGCTATAAAACAAATACACTATACCGTGCTCTAACACTGTAGGGGGATGCTGCTCCTGAGTAGTCGGACCACGAGAACAGAAGCTTGAGCGTTTCTCTTCGGACTTGGTTTGCAGATTTCCGGTTTCAGACTTTAGGTGTCTGGATTGGGGACGAGGTTTCAGGACTATTCTACCTGTTAAGGCCCCTATATGGGAGTTTCCGAAAATAGGGGACCCTAATATAGTACCCTAAATAGGAGGATCCTTATTATAAGGACCCCAAAATAAGGTACCCCTAATTTTCGGAAACTCCCATATCAACTTCAGTACTTTGCCTAATTGCAATTAGGACGTCATTCGGCACAGCTGTCTATGGACCAGACCGGAAAGTGCATCGTGCCTATAAAACAGGATGTCATTCGTCGCCGCTGCCTGCCCGCTGGTGATGTCAACCCGGATCAAGAGGCCCATGGCCGCAATAGAAAGTATGGGGGAACAACATGATTTCTGCTGAATCGGCATCAGCATCATTGTCATGTTACCGTCGGCAGTATCCAAGGACGTACCGTCGATGGTGGTAGCAAGACATCAAGCGGTCATCACCATGTTGCCGCAATTCAGTCATGTTGTCTGCTTTGCTGTGAAGATGAATGCAGGAAGCAAAGTACATTCGAGTGGTGAGTGGTCACATGAAGAGCAGCACAATAGAATATAGCATAGTCTTATATAGTATATTATCACATGTTACAATATAATTTATCAATGTAGATACAAAGCAAATATACAAATGAACAGATAAGCCAATACATACATAACGTGTTATGTGTATACTGTCGAAAATCTGCAGTAGTACTCTCAACATGTATCCGAAAGGCTTTCCTGCCATAATCCCTACACTGCGCCTGAGACAACCCTACATTGGCTTCCAGGTGGACAAGAACGGTCTGACTGCTCTGCATTACGCTGCCGGCCGCGGTGATCTCGGGATCGTCGTTGCCTTGCTGGAGCTCCAATCAAGGGCCCTTCGCAGTTATGTCTATGCCTGAGGGGTTAGGGTGTAGGGTTTCGCGCTTTTGTTTGTATTTCAAGTTTGGTTTCTGTTGAGGGTTTTGGGCCGTTCAGGGTCAATCAATGATTCGGCATTTGGGGTAAGAGCCCTGTTCCCGATGCCGGATCCGCAGACACCTAGCCGAATCTAAACGTCTGAGAGCTAGTGAACAGTGTTTATGGAGGCAGTTCATATGCAGGCGTCAGCTCAGGAGTCTGCACCGGAGGTATATAGCGTGTTCCCCTGTTGTCATCGCACTAGTCATCGCGGTGCCGGTTGGCGAGTGTCTACGACTCTTCAGTCATCTTTTTCTTCTGGGGATGCCATACATGACAGTTCATCTGGGACATTTGCAACCAAATCGGCCCACAAAACCCGCGATGACCGAAAGCCGAGGTGAAAACACTCCACTGTATTTCGCTGTTGGTATGACGTTTGGGTCAAGCCTTGAGTGCGGCTTTGAATGTGTCAGCTTTCCATCTTCTGCTTTGAAACGTGCTTGTCATGTTCATCCCTAACCGGCCCTGGCCCTCTAGAGCACTTGGTGGCTGGCCCGCGCGATGCTCGGGAGGGAGTGTGGTTGGCTGCTTCAGGTGATAGGCGGCTTGGTGTTTGTGGGGAGGATATGGAGCTTAGATCTTTAGGCCTGGGGTTTTTGATTCTCCGCTCTGTGTGTGTGTCTGTGTGTGACTGCATCACTTGTGGTTGTACTTGTGCCGTCTGCACCGTTGTACAGACATAATATGACGTGTCCTCAGGGCTCGAAGTGTGCATGTCGGACGGCTCCTGGAAGAGCCTGAATATCCTTGCAGGGTTTAGGCTTTGGTTTAGTTAGGGTTTCGGTATCTCTCTGAGCGGCGCAGGAGCTGTCGGCGGGTGTGGACACCAGAAACAAGGACATGTCACTGGGTCGAGTTACTGGATGGCTGTCTACCAGGTCTACGTACCAAGCAGAGATCACCCCAGGGGAAGCAAAGGGCTTGTTTACACGGCCAGAAAATAGCAGCTTCTTCTACTTTTAATTGTAAATATGCCCAAAGGCTTGCATGAACCCTCTAGAATGTCTGCATCCTAAGTCAAACAACTAGGGACTCAACCTCGACACCCTCGTTTCACCAAGTAAAACCCATGCAATCCAACCGTAAACCTTCGGGCTTAGATCTTCCTGGCACCCCTTAGACCCGCTCTTGGCTTCCAAAGTGCCCGAAAACCACATTGATGAGGCCAGAGCCCAGACCCAGTGCTTTAGGCTTTGGGGTTGGGTTTCGGGTTCCGAGTTTATCAGGTGAGTTGTAGTATATAGCAAGTAAGGCTAAGGTGAAGCAAGGCAATGCAGAAGAGCGCGGAAGTTATTGGCTTCTTCTTCCAGTTCAGTGTAGACCTTCGGCTAAAAAACGCCAAACGCATGTTACAATTATTTTTGGGCTCCTATGTGGACCCTCAGTGCTCCATCACAGGGGCTTTTCTAGCATCATTGTACATTCAGACCCTTCGGAAGAACCTCTGAAAGCTCACTCTACCTTAAACTGCCAGACTCAACTGTAGTTCAATATTAGTTCAGTATGCACGAAGAGGCGTTTCCATTCAGGAACAAACACCATAGCACCAGACTCTCAAGCTTTATATATTTAGCATAGATGCTGTAAGCGCAAGCAGGATGCGGGGTCTCGAGCTCCAAACACGAAGCCGTACACTCTTGACGGAGCTAAAGTTCCAGGCGAACGCCGCTGATGTGGGCGGCGAGAAACGGCCATATGGAGGCCTAGGATTCATGCTGAGATACTAGGTGCTTGTGGTTTAGTTCAGGGGATCAGGGTCGGATCTGGGCTTCGATATCGGAGCATCCCTGCGGGGCGTCCAGAGGCCAGCTACAAATGCGAGATGCTCCGCAAATTCTCATGGACGAGTTCAGATTCCAGCCTGAAATTGGTAGGGAGCTTTCGCCATGCGCAAATTTGCAGTTTTATGATTTGGAGGGCATAATTTGCCAATCTGCAGAAACAGGTATGCGAACGTGTATGGGTCATTGTTTCTAAACTGGCTTGTTTGTTTGTGTTCGTGCTGATTCCAAAGTTTACACGAACCTCGCCTGGCTCTGGCATTTCCAAGAGACCCACGTAACATGGAGTCAGAACCCGAGACTTCGAATCCTGCAGAAACTGACATGACCAGCCTAGAATATATAAACGCCCGGCCCATGGTGGTTATGTTAGTATAGAAGACCGAAAGGTGTGCGAGGAGCTGGTGAAGAGAGGGGCCTGAGCCCCAGCCAGTGGTGCTCCTAGGCTTACCCAGCCCAAGTGCTACATTGCTACATGACCCTCAACTTGGTTTATGAGGGCAATGCGTCAGACTCCATACCGGAACTACACCTCTTGAGGCCCCAGTGTCTCAGCTTTGCATCTGACCTTTCCATCCCTCAGACCCGAACAACCCACGACAGTGCTCCCCGAAGCCAAAAACAAACATGGTGATCCGAGGCCGATGTACGGGCGGCCAACAAGTTGGGTATCTGCTGCCTACATTGGGCCGCTTGGTCTTCCGCCCTTTTCAGGGCCGACTGTCCAAGGTGTGGACTTTGGGCTTTCGGTCGGGATTGAGGCCCGAATCCTCGTTCGGTCTGGAGTGCGGATCTAGATTGTGGCCCTTGAATCCTCCACTGCGAAACAGAGGCTGCTTGGGGCGGATCGCTTGATGCAGTCGCTTTCCTCTTGGAGAAGGCTTGGGGTTTAGGGTTTAGGGTTTGACTCGGGGAATCCATGGGAGACTTACTCTTCGGAGCTTGGGGCTTTCCCCCAAAACCCTCAAATCCTGAACTCGAACTTGTGAATCCCTGAGCATGAAGGGTCCCTAACAGATTCCACCGTGTGATTTCGGAAGACGGTACCAGGCACCTGGACTCCGAACCCAGATGCCGGAAACCACACCCCAGAGATCTCGCATTGCACCTCTGACGACAGGAAGCCGACATCAATTCCGCACCATGGCATGACTTGTGACTCTTGGGTTGAAATTTGGGATTTTCAAGGTTTTTTGGGGGGTTTGGGGGTTGTGAAGTTTCGTTCGGCCTTTCAGGGCTTACTTCTTGGTCTTTAGTGCAGCTTCTTGAGCTCATGTGCTTCGTGGGGTATAGGTTTAGGGCTTAGGGTTTAGAGCTCACAGGAGTTAGGTTTGACGGTATAGTGTACTTGGGGTTTGTGCTTTGTGGTCAAAGGTTCCGGATTGTTGGTGTTTGGGCTTCTGCACGACTCTCAATGCCCTGCACTACAGAGGTCTGCAACGTAATCAGTCAGAGCCCGTCTAACACCTGTATGATTAGACTGCAATCTATACTCTCTCCCTGACTCTCGCACTAACTATTCAAGCCCCCATCTGCGAACCATAACATCGAGTCCCAGAAGCCCCGGAACCCGAACAGGTTTCGAATGGGTTTAACGCTCTTTGGCTCGGGGTTTGGGCTTGAAGGTTAAAGGTTTGTGTGTTTCTGAGTTTAGGGAAGCCGATTTTCGGATTTCCAGAACTTCGTCGTCTTTGTTTCATTGTGTCTTGCTAAACGAACTCCTGGTTGATAGAAATGGCGTTCCCCCCCTGAATTCCTTACATACTTGTACTGGTATTATGCGAGAACATCACTCAGAACCCTACTCTGTTCATCAAGACCCACGGTACCTTCAATCTCAAGACTCCAAAATCCTGACATTGCCCTGAACTTTAGAATCTCTAAGCACAAACAGCACCCAACAGCGAATCTCTCCAGACCTCTAGTTGGCGCTTCCGAACTTAAGGATGCACCCATTGGTGGCAGGTCACCGATTAGGGTTGGGGGTCTAGGGTTAGCAAGGCCACAACCCTGAGAATGTTGGCAACTCTTGAAGCTTCGCACTGGACCACATCAGCGACAAGCCGTAAGGCCTGAAACCCAAGGCCCCTGCATGGTAAGCCTAAGGGCCCTGACGTGCACACTAGAATCGAAGACAGCAAACAATTCAAACCATATGCCAACCCCGTGAGGTGTGCCATGCGGGTTGCAATGTAGCAGCATCTCGCTGGCAACGGGTTTTGCCTTAGGCTTCAAGTAAGGGCTTAGAGTCTGTGGAGTTTAGGGCCTTGTCTGTCCAGCTGTTGGCATGTGGCTTACGGCTTCAGACAATTGGAGGTTCCTTTCAGTGTGTTCAGCGAAAGGGGTAGTCCTTCCATGCTGGGATGAGCAGTGAAGCTAGTTTACTTCTGACAAGCCTTCAGGCATGGGCGTTTGGAGGTCTAGATTCTAGATTCATCTGCTAGCGAGATTCGTATTGTGTCGAGGATCCTGCAGGATTTAGAGTAAACCGATCTGGTGTTGTTCATACTAGCAAACTCTCCTTGTCCACCACGAAGTAGGCCATAGTAGCTTAAGACAATGCTCTTACATCCCAAACGAGGTTTGGGCTGCGACGGCCGGCTCCTACGAAATGTGCGTGTGCCTAGGCTTCGACAAGATCTTTGCATCAGCGTTCCCGAAGCCTGAAGCGCGAAAGCACCACACCTTCAAACCTTACATCAAGTCCCACTCACCCATGGCCCTAATTTCTGAATTTCCCAAAGCCTGGCCAAAGCCACGCACATTAACCGACCAGGCAGACTTTAGCAGGACCTACGTACTAAAACCTCGGACTGTGTAGTGAATTTTCGTTAGTGATTCCTGACACGCGCCTGAATAATATGCATACGATATCCCCAGTACCGATTATGGAGCCCTATAAACCCCTATAGAACACCTCAAAGCAACATTCTAGAAGGATCTTACATTACAATCTTCAACACCCCCCCCCAGGATGTCGAGAAAGGCCTTGGGTTTTATTTTCTTCGAGCCCCTGCCACCCTGCCACTTAGAGTCCAGGGCGTCGTATTCAGAACTTTTCGCTCGCCCAAAACCCTATAGACCCTGGATTTGCATTCGGGTGCTGGGTCTAGGAGTCGTCGAGCGTGTGGCTCGAGTTAAGGGAGGACTCTGGGTAGTCAGGTGTAGAGGTTGGAAAGGATAGTTTACTTGCCCGTAGTGTCGGAGTTAAGGATTCTTCAGGCTTAATGTAATATATGGGCCTAATTAATTACCTATACTATTTTGGTGGTTCCTTATTGTAACTTTAGTATAAGGGCTCCAACACCCTATTCTAATTATTAAGGCATCTATAGTTAGGCGGTTCCTTATTATAACTTTAGTATAAGGGGCCCCAAAACCCTATTCTAATTATTAAGGCCTATATAGTGGGGTTTGGAGGGTTTAGCGTTGGGTTTTTTGGCTCCTCCTGGAGTCTGAGGTGGTTACATGAGAAGAGAGCTGACTTCGCATCCACCAACAAGCCACTTGCTTACAAGAGGTATTGTTGCTAAGTTTTCACGATTGACTTTGCTTGAGGGGATCATTCGTCAATTGTGCACATGACATATCACAGGCTTTCTAGGTTTGGTGTTGCTATTATCGCCACTGTGACTGGCCAAACATCAATTCTGATGCACCTGCCTCAAAATCGGAACGTTCTGAAGCTGGGAACGCATAATCCCGTAGAGAGTGGTTACAGTTTCAAAAACTTGCTGCAGGCTTAGTAGGTCAGTTGCTCTAGGACCCTAGGATTCTGCTGGCATCTGCTGACCCTAAGCCCTCTAGAACCCTAAACCCTAAACCTCCTAAGCCCCCGAAAGCTGCAAGCGAGGAATGGACATGGAGTCCTCAACAAAATCGCCTGGCGAGGCCGGGGCGACATAAGGTTGACCTTGACCCGGAATAGGACTTGTATCAGGAAATCAGAAGAAGGAACCCTAAAAAGGTAGGTTATTCAGGGTTAAGGTAGGGTTTAGGGTTTAAAAATCCTGAAGCGAGCACTCTGCTGCTACAAAGCATGGGTTCCCAGGTCTCGTTTTGGGCATTCATTGCTCCATGAGGCCCTAAAGCTCGAAAGCCCCAACCTAAGACCCTTAGACGAGGGGGGATTGTAATTCAGAGAACTTGGAACTGGGACTTTCCGAAGATCAGGAAGCCCTACAACCCTGAAGCCCTAAATCCGGAAGCCCTAAACCCTAGAAGCTGACACACAACAAACCCTGAAGCCTGAACGTCCCCAAAAGCCTAAGACCTCACCTGAATTCGAAGGCCTAAACCGCGAGCCGGGCCGGAGCTCTACTTAAAGCACTGCTGGACGAGGGAGCCCGAGTCTGTTAGACACTAGCTGTATACGTACATGGGCTCTGAGGGCTCTACAATGAGTATACGGGAGAAGGCTCTCATTTATGCCTACAAGCCTAGGGAACCCAACTCACAAGTCTGGGATTTCGCAGGTCACAGCGAAAAGCTTGCTGGTTGGATGCTGAATCTGGACGGCGTCGAAGCACAGTGGCTCGCCGAAAACCCCAAAACCCTAAACCCGTAACTCTAGATGACGTTTTTTTCAGTGATACAAGGAAGGTCCGATAAACCGGAAACCAACCCTGAGCTTAAAGCCTAATCCCTAAACTCTATAACCCCCAAGTTCTACTGTATTTTAGTCAGTAGACCGATCGGATTCAAAACCCTCAACCCCAAACACCCTTCGCCCTCAAAATTGATGTGAATTTTCGAGGGTCTTCTCAGTTTCCAGGCTGCGGCTTGGAGGCTAGGCGTCAGAAAACAAACAGAGGGGCTTTATGCCGGGAGGGCTGAATGAGGGTTCGAGCTTTTCGGTTTGTGGAGTCAGGATTTAGGGTTGCACCTTGTGTTTTGTTTTTGACTCGGAGTGTTTGATGGTACTTAGGGCTTGCAGGTTGCAGGCTACTGTTGCGTGCAACATAGTTGCAGGATTCAAGGCTTAAGGGCTCACAGGATGTGGAAGTTGAGTTTTCCACAGTAAAGGCACAATTAGTGTTTATAAAATAGCCCGAGGAAGAGTTCTGTAGTCAACCAGGCCGATGGGAAGGGCATGTTCGGGGTTTATGAGCTCTAAGAGTCACCCTAAACCCTAAACTTGATGTGACATGACGTTTCTGTGAGTTCCGCCCCAGAACTGCTAAAGACCAGCTCGTGGGGAAATGAGTTATCAATAGGGCTCTCAGGCTTTTTGCGCGCGACTGGGAGAACGAGCTTCCTTTGGACAGGGCGCGCCAGCAAGGTGCACCGGCTTTAGGAATTGCAGGGTTAGCACGGTTTGGAGCAGCCCACTGCCCCGACAGAGGTTGTGGCGGTTCGTGACGTGAGGTGTTTTGGCTGTACACCTCCCGGCAAGCCCCCAACCCGATTGAAAGCATTGTATCTTTTCGAGGTTGAGGTTTAGGGTTTAGCCGATGCAGTAGTAAATCTTTGATTTGAAGCACCAGCAAAATGGATGTCCTGAGAGCCGAAGCTACTAGACTCTTAGCTTGAACTTGGAAGCATGCGTCTCATCCTTTCCTCTACTCTCAAGTTTGGTTCCTGTTGCTGCGACCCCAAATCATGAACGATCCTGACCGTACAGCGGGTCAACACCGGAACAGAATTATGATGGAGAGCATAGGTTGCATTGCTGCTCCCCGGCCAGGTCATACGCGGCTTGCCGAGTGGCTTCATCAAGAGATGTGCCAGCGAAGGCCCTGTTGGTGCGAGGAAAATCTCACGGCGCGTCAAGATTCACAGCTCGTTTCCTGGGTCCAGAGCCCCAAGCACTGATCCCTGGAGAATGATCAACAACAATCTTCAACCCAGAAGACCACAACGCAAACCTCAATTGAAAGCCACTATTGCATTTGTGCACCAAGGCTTCACGAACAAATCCAAGTTCTAAGCCATATAAACCCCAAATCTGTACGGCTCACACTCACTCCTCAAGCCGTTTAAACATGTGTAAACCTGACGGAACAAAAGAAAAGCAGCGCTTTGTTGAAACCACCCGGCCTTGGCAAAGCCCGCTATGACTATGACTCGTTTTCATGGATCTATGCCTTCCAGCTTGCTTGCTGGTACTTGTAGCCTGGCCTTCCGACTATAGTTAGAAGAGTCGTCTTCGAGAAGCATCTGGCGATGGCCCGGAGACTTGCCACCCGTGCGCTCCTCCTGCTGTCCTGCAGCCGGGAAGGTTCGTCGGGTCTTGGCTTTCGTGTCGGTTTGTTTGGGTGGTTTTGGGTGTTTGGGATTTGGGGTTTTAGCTCCCAGAGGTTTGGCTCAAAGTTTAAAGCTTGAGATTTACGGTTAGTTGCTGGGGTTTGGTTTCGGGCTTCAGAATTTGGGATTCCGATTGCGGCCTGGACTTTACAGGGTTTAGGGTTTATAGCTTCTAGGACTTGGGTTTAATTTAGGGTTTAGAGTTGAGGTCTGCATGTCGGGTTTGGGAATTTCCGGTGATTGGGTCCTGCCGGTCTATGGCAGAAGGATGGCGTACGGTTCAGGGTTTAGGCATGAGCAGTTCAGGCGTTTGGCGGCCAATTGATGCTTATAGGGTTTGAAAGTTTAAGGTGTAGGAGTTTAGGGTTTCAAAGTGTTCGCGCTTTTCTTCGCAATGGTTTCTTCCTCCCTCATGCTGTTGATTCCGCTAGTACTAGCTAGCCACAACGCTGCTGTTCCTGGCGAAACTTCAGTCACATCTTTCGTGCTCGGAGATGTTGAATTTGAGCTTGAGGATTCCTTGGACAGTTCATGGATTCAGGCAGCTTTCGTCTTGGGTTTTGAAACAGTTATGTCATTCTGGCTTTGGCATCGCAGGGCCATCTCACAGCCCTAAGCCCACAACCGTCAAGCCACTAGCATCGAACATCGTGAGACCCACAACCTTGAGAGAAGAAACTGCGCACGAGGCAGGAGCTCGCTGCCGCCATTCTCGCCAGCAGGAACAGCGTTGGAGGTGCCTTTAGGGTTGAGACTCATGGGGTTACATTATAAGCCCAGGGGAAGCATTGCATTCTTATTCTCGTTTCAGGGTTGCGGGTCCAGGGTGTAATACTAATAAAAATAACAATAATAAGATCCAGGGTTTAATTCTACGGAGTTTGTGTTTCATGGCGTCGGCGTGGAGGTTCCATGCAAAGCTAAAGGCCATTCGGTGTAGACCCTAAGGCCTCTAAACGTTTAATTTCAAGATTGTGCGGCTCAGACTTGCTTGATGCAGAATCAGCGTCGCAAATGATCCATGCATGTTGCATGGGTGGCATGGTAGAGAACGGTCAAATACCATGTAAGCCCCTAAACTCGAAACCCTACACCCCTAAACCCGAGACCCGTACACCCCTTAAGTACCCTGGTAGAACTCTCTCTGACAGAACCCTTCTATATTCGGGATTCCTGACCCCTCCTCAAACCTCAAGCTCAGGCCGCCCGGCAACTGATCCGCCCGACAGTGACCTTGCAGAAAGATGGCGAGTTCGAGGGTGGAGCGCTCCCTGGAGAGGTTTACTATTGATCTGAGGGCTCTTGAGCCTTCAGTTGAGTTTAACAAGGTTTTATACTGGTTCTATATGCGGTTTGACAGAGGGTTTCTTACGGAGGTCTGAACAAATCGTAAAGACGGTGCCTGCAGTCCTGCGCTCCGGCAGCCCCTGCTGACTGCACTTCTTGCAGTCCTGAGAGAGTTTTGGGAAGGGGAACTTTTGGGAAAGGAACTCAATTCGCACACTCGCTCCTGCAATCGTGGGTTTCGGATGCTGCGATAATCCCATACTTGTGAGAGACAGGGAAGGGAACATATTTCAGCCCACGCGTTCTTGTACACACTCACTCGCTCTTGCAATCATCGGATGCTCTGATAACCCCGAAACTCTGAGTGAGAGAGAGATTCGATAGTAGTAATTGAGTTTTACAGGAATAAAAACCATACTCGGGCTAAATGCCTCTCGAAAAAACTTTAAAAAGTCGGGGGACCTCTGATAATAGGAAGAAAAGAGTATTAGTGAACCCTTAGATCATTTCGCTCCTATGATTTTCGTTTAGAGACCCCCAACAGCTTTCACCAAACAGTGTGGTCCGACACTAGCGGGTGTTCACGTTCAGTGTGACAAACATTAGATGCTTGTCCCTGCGAGGCAGGCGCCTCCAAAAATCGTGCTCCTGCCACAGTCCCGCGCACAGGGGCGACTCGTGCTACTGCCACAGCATGGCGCGTGTTTTGAGGTGCCATTCGTGCTGCAGTGTGGTGCAACGGTTTGGGCTCCTGGGGTGGTCTTGGGAGCCTCAGGGATGCTCCCCTGGAGTGTTTTTCTTGGGATTATAGGGTCTGGAATGCTAGGTGCATTTTTGTTTTTACAATTTGGGGGGGTCTACGCTGCAAGTGAATTCGGTGTAGAAGCCCTCAACACCCTAGTATATGTTCAAAACCAGGAGTTATTGGAATTTAGTGTGTTTGGACTGCTGGGCACTTTTCGAGGCTTTCGGTCATGGCTTCCGGACTAAGAACCCAAATCGATCACGACGGAGGCTTTGACCTCTACAGGGACTTAGATCGGCCGGCAGATCGTGAAAGTTTGGCTTTCGAGCCCTTGGTTTCTGCGGGCCTCCTGCAGTCATTGGCTGAAGATTCCGGTTCCAACGGTAGCCAAATATTAAATCTTTTAGCACCTGTACAGTTGAGGCGTACTATGCCCAGGGCCTTGTCCTTGTCGTTTGATTTGCGACTGATTGCAAATTTGGGCCTTCGCTACTCAGGTTCTGGGAGGCACACGAGGAGCTGCTGAAGCAAGCCTGGCAGGCCGGTGTAGCAGCTTGCGCTGGCTTTGGCGCATGTAGGTTCGAGTTTGCTCATTAGAAGGCTGGAGCTCTATAGTCTTCAGTTTCCTCCATAAGGATGTGCAGGATGTTCTGAACTTCCAAGCGGATGCACTACGCATGAGCTTCGTGTGTTCGATGTGTCGATTTATCCACGGGTGGAGGGTGCTGATGAGGAAGAGCTAGTCAACCGTGCTGTTAGCTGAGGTTCATGGAAGCGTTCACAGTAGCCTACTGAATTTTCGTTCGGACTTCACAGAGTTTCGGTTTTGCCTGTTTTGAGCTTGTAGTGCTAATGATGCCGGTTTGAGCATGCTAGACCTTGCAATCCTTGCAACCTGAACTACAATCCTAGTCACATGTTCCTAACACGACCAGCTAGCCATCAGTATGATTATATCCCTGCGAAACGGAGATAATTACAGCTGCGAGTAAAATCTCAGACAGCCGACCGCCTAGCCCTCCGACACCCTTTCAACGTGAAAATGAAAATATCCAAAGGCCCAAGCGCGGCCATCGACCCCTTACCACCCAGGTCTTGCGTTGTTTCGTCCCAGGCTGCATCCTCTGAAAGCTATCTAGAGATGCTTTTACAACTGCATGTGCGCAACCCTGATTCCGAGTACGGGGCCAGAAGATTCCGCCCACAGCCTGAAACCACTTTTGGAAGTTCTTTGCGCAGAGTTTTGTAACCCAGAAATGCCTGATTCGCTGTGAAGCTGGCGGTTTGTCTGCGAGACAGAAGCTTGAGTAGTCTGGCCAACATGACCTGCAAGCGCGGTACAAGCATTGAGTTTTAAGTTTTGCACAGTCGCAAGGACGGAAACCTCGTAGGGCCAAGCTTTCAATTGAATGCCCCCAAACCCCAAACTCGACAAAACCTCTGACTCTGAGCCCTGATCCCCCTAAAAATTCGACGGAAAAACAAGAAAACGAAAGAGGAGCATGGGCCGCTTCACGCTGACTTGTACCACTTTGGCCCCGTCTTTGAACGCAGAGCCTGGGTTCAGGATTCAGGAGGTTAGAAGTTTCGGCGGTCACCGGGCTAATGGGGTCCAAAAGGGTTTTTGTCGGCTTATTGAGTTTAGAGTTTAGCAGGTTTAGGCTTTTCGCAGATTTCGCATTCAATCAGGCGTTGCCTTTTGGGAGCTGAGTGGAGTCTGGTGCGTCTTTCTTTTCCTGTTATGGGCAACCGCAACTCGTTCTGCCTGCCAACGCTCGGTAGGGAAGGTCGACTGGGCCACTGCAGTTGGCATGATTATTGGAGGTTCTGGTGTGTACGGTGTGTATTAACGCTATCAACAAGTTTACCGCAAGTTTCAGAGGCAAACACTGTACCATCAGGATACCTGAGCCCCAAGCTGCGCGCCGCAGTCCGGCTGGCACGGGAAGAAGGTCGCCGTTTTCAGATCACGGTTAAGAGGCTTGCAAGGGGTCGGGTTCAGGGTATTGGGCGTTTTGGGGTCCGGGGTCTAAAGTTTGGGTTTAGACTTTGGAGCTCGAGTTGTTCCAGCTTGCGCTTGGAGGATTTTCACACTGATATGGTTCAGGGTGCTGCACCCTGACATTTTGTTTCAGTTGCGACATCGGCTTCCGGAATCCTCATTCAGCTTTCCATAGATGTCCATGTGTGTCAGTGCTCCTTAAGCTTTATAGTACATGCACCGTAAGTAGACCCTAGAAACTGCAACATATGTATATAAATAAATATATATATATATATATATGTTTAAAACATAGGCATATATATATATATATATATGTATAATATCAACCCCATTTCAACCCATCATGTACTTGATGATAGTGTCCAGAGCCTACCTACGTCATGGGTAGTTTGGCTTCCAAGGCAGGTTTCTCATGTCGGACTGGGGGTCTGGTGCTAAGGGTATATATCCAGAAATCTTATTGAGATGCCCTTAAAGATCCCTTAAAGAACCCTGGTCTAACTAGTGAGTCCCCATATCAGCACAGTGCTACGGACTTCGAGACTCGGCAGAAGCTGGGTCGAACTGTGGGATCCGAGGGTTTAGGGTTTAAGGTTTAGGGCTTGGGATTAAGGGTTTAAGCTAGCTGGGCTTTAGGTTTGGGATTTAGGGTTCAGGTCCCATATCTCGAATATCACTCCGTCAGGCTTGAAGGCTCCAGATCGGGTCAGGCAATCATGGCAGGGATACAGTAAATCATATTAAAGCCGACACGTATGCAGGTTTCGGTACCCCCGATTCCCGAGCACCAAGCGTTCACCGTTCAGAAGCCGCTGAGAGGCAGAGAAGAGGCACTCCAAGGGCTTTTCGAGGAAATCTTGCCCGGCGTGCGCCTTGGCACTAAACCATAAACGACACAATAAGACTTAACCGGTAAGGCCCACCCATTTCTTAAGCCTTCACAAAAGGTATGCAACCTTTTGAAACCATGAATTCCCAGAGAGTACCCGTCCGAACGAACGATTTTTAGACTACTATTACGGCCTGCCCGTTGTTCACTTAGTTCCTGAGGTGCTGACAGATCTTGAGTCGCGAGACCTGAGATCTGCTCTTAACAGGGTTTCGAAGGATGCAGAGCGCCTCTCTTTGGGAGTTTTTCGGTAGTCGAGAGGGTTTTGGGTTGTACAGTTTAGGATCTATACGGTTCAGGGCTATAGGGCTGTAGGCAATTATAGGTTTTAGGCCTGGCTCAATCGCTTTCCCCCTCGCATCCTTGTTTGCGGCTTCCCAAACCAATCCTTTATTCTCGACCTTCAGCTCCTTCTGTGCGAGCAGAACAGAATAGTTGTAGGTGGTCCACTGCCCACTAGCCCTGCAACGACAACCACGACCACGATGACGACACGACCACTGCTACTAGACTACTACTTGTAGCATTGCTGCTACTGCCACTTAAGCACTCCTATATGGAATCCTCGTCCTTCCTCGTTGATTCCCATGAAACGCAATATTGTCCCATGGTGTTGCCCAGGTTTGCCAGCGAAGATCTCTTCACCGCGGCCTTTCGCAAGGTTCCGCTTCATCAGTTGCTACGTGTTTGGGAGTCCAGCAGCAGCCCAGCGCGAAGGGCTTAGAGATGGGTCGGAGCCGGAGTGTTGTGCTTATGGCTTTTTCAGTCGCAATGTCAGTCACGGTGTCAACGTTTGGTTGTTGCTTCGGCAAAAGAACAAGAAGATGCACAGATAGACTTGATTGCATTGGAGTAAACCGGCCATGGGTCTCGAAGCTCCCAAAGCAGCAGGTTTGAAGCCTTTGAACCATGTGCCCGAACCCCTCCGGTCCACCAAATCTTTCCGTCAGGACTTCTTGGAGGAGCTCGAAAGAATAAATTCCGCTGGCATACCGACAAGGAGGCTCGTACCCAACAGGGTCTTTGCTTGAGCACTACTGCTGATAAAGAGGTCGGAGAGATCAGTGTTCCTATCGCCTTACTTATAGTCCCAAAAGAACTATAGCCATACTCCCAAAACCGTATCTAGTTGAACAAATCTAGGCCACTTAAACAAACCCCTGAAAACTCTACAATGCGTGATCCACACTATTAAAAGTTGATTATTAAGGCCGCTGTACCAGGCTTTAGAGCGTCAGACTCGCAGCACTGCTGGGACGGTACCAGCTCCCAATGCCGTCCCGATCTATACGCGAATTCCAATGCATAGGTATATCAGGACAACGGCGGGGTTATTTTTACAACTTAGACAGATTCCTGTGTTACATAAATCCTGAACAAACCCGAGGGCCTCTTCTGGGAATACGGTCATTCCAACATTCCTGTGGCAAACTATGCTTCATTATGTCACATCCAGACTTGGCTGATTCACCACTGCCTGGCTAGCTGGCTTGCTGGATGACCGCCGACTGACTGACTGGCTGCCTGGCCGCCCGCCCGACCGACCGACCGGCCGACCGACTGACTGATGTCAGCATCGGCCTAACACAAGAAGAGAGCGTGCTGTCAACTGTCTTCTTCGACCCGCTGGAAGTGCAACACAGCCTCTCCCAAAGACCTGTTGCAATACATGTCGGCTACTTTGGCAAGTCACGTTGCCCTAGGAGTAGAGCTGGACTTCCGAAGTCTTGAAGCATGCAAGCATGCATCCTCTCAAGCCCCACAACCCCTGGACGGTGAACCCCACCTGAACCCATAGCCATAGACCTTACACCCCCAATACCTGGAAGCCTCAACTATTCACCCGCAATAGCTCTTGAGCTTCAGCTGAGCCAAGGCCGAACGGGATGAATAGATACGGCGTGATTCTAGACCCTCAGATGCAAAAGACTTCCTGCACGTGGGGGTCTTGGTTTTAGGATGCTTGTAGGGTTTGGGGTGGGTTTTAGGGGTTCAGGCTTTTGGGCCCAAGGCCTTAAACCCAAAGTCCCCTAAACTCATAAAAAGAATGAATTCCCTAGCTGACCGGGACGCAAGGATTCCCATTGTCTCTGTGGCGGATGACAATTGGGCTGATTTTGGTGCTTTCGCCAACAATGTTGCCACTCTTTTTGCAGTCACCAGGCCAAATTTTTCTTCCGACAAACCGCAGAGATCATGGGCGAAGGCACGGTATGCGGATCGGTGGCCGGGCATGACAACGTCAGCTGCCAATTGAACCAGGGAAGTGCGCAAGGACTGGCTGTGGCTAGCGCTCAGATGCCATGGAGAGACATCGTCCAGCAATACACCACCGGAGCAGGCTTGCAATATGGCGCCTGGATCGGGTACAACACCCGCTTGTGCCGTGAATGCTTGGCTTCATGTACTCAGCACGGCACCCGAGAAGACGTGGAGCTCACGTCCCGCATCATCATGCGTGGTGCCGGTGCTTTGCGCTTCATGCGTGTTTACGTCAGGAAGCGAGCGGGTGCCAGTGGTGAGAAGAACATGCACCTTGATGTCTGGGCACTACGTGTTTTAGGATGCAGAATCATTGATCTTGGCTGCTTACGTGCAACGGCACAAGGCAACACGCGGAACCAGGGGGAAGCGCTGATGGCGCTCGCGTCGGTACGCCTGCTCACGGAAGAAGTGCAACAGTGAGCCTGAACTCGTAGGGCTGATATCGAAACTCCGCGGGATGGACCGATTTAGTTGAAGCAGCTTATTCCATCAGAGCTCCAGCGACTCCGAGGCAATAGCGCCACACAATAGTTCAGAACACTCTGCAGACCGCATGGCAGGGGAATTTCCTATAGAGTTTAAAGTGAATGCGGAAGCACCAGGCGAGAGTCTGATCCCGACATTTCATGTTGTTGGCACGGCATGCGCCTTATTTCCAATCGATGGCTTGAGAACTTGATTGATATTGCTCACCGTCGTCCCCGCGTGAGTGGCATTATTCTTGGCAAAGCAGGCCTTCCACCAACTTCATGTGTTTCCTTGCCCCAGCCACCGCTCATGTCTCGTGCTCGGTTACTCGGCTGCACAAGGGAAGTCGGGATGTGGGGCTCCGTGCAACGTCTGGGGCGGCCGGCAGACCAGCAGTCATATGATGGTTGTGATAAGGACCCAAAATGACTCAGCCGGAGCTCGTACAAGACATGTCGCAACATCTAACAAGCTTTCTACAACCCTCCTTGAATCCTTTGCACCTTTGCAAGCCGTTTTCAACCTTATGCAACAATCCTGAGACAGCATCCTTGTATCGAAAATATATGCCTGCGTAGATCCCGAAACGGCCACAGCGACCAGAACCACCGGACCACCACGACGACCACTTCGACGAGGACGGCCACGGCGACTAGGACGACCACCAGGAGACCACCAGAAGTCCACGGGGATACCACTATAGTGCTATAGGAAAATCCAGGCATGCCGAGTGACAACCAAGAGACCGCCAGGACACCACCAGGACGCCAGCGACAGCATCAAGAGGACACCAGGAAGGCACCAACAACCCACCAAGGCACGGCGACCAAGCTGTTTCCCGCGCATTCTGGCGGCACTCGCAATGGTGACCAAAAGGCTGGCAAATATGCCTTCCGCCGGCAGACACGACAGCCTTGCCTACCTCGCATCTACCTGCGGGCAGGACTTTCGAAGCTAACACGAGGCCGATGTAGTGGAAACTTAACCGGGCACACGGACGGTGTGCATATCATGGAACATGCGCACAATCTATGCACCGCATCGCAACGGGAACCCCAGGTCCTATAAGGAATCTCAGGGCGGGCGCATTTGTGCAGACACTAACCAAGTCCACTCATGCTTTAAATGTGGTCAGAACCCATACAGCGACATTGTGCACCACATTTTTTGAGGAAAAGCTGAATTCAGATTGCCCCCGTAAATAGCCCACCGGAAAGCTCAGGACCAGGTCGGATTCGAGAAGGCGTTAAGCGGTCTCCCGCCAGCCAGTGTCTGCGTTTCGCGTTTTGGGGTTGAGGGCTTCATTCCAAGGTTGCATGCTTCTTACAATTGGCACACCTAAACACTAGGCTGGAAGTCGAAGGGCGGCCATGTTGCAGTGAAAGTTTTTCGCGGCCATCCAAATTTTTAGCCGACATCACGCACCAATCACCTGTTGTGGTCGGGTTCTTGTTTGGGGATGAGATGTCCCATTACAGGGAAAGAGGAGCTGTTCAGAGTGCATGCTGTCAGTTTCCAGGTTTCGAGGGCCAAGAGAACATTCAGCCGTGCTTGCGGACCTTTGGGCGGAGACCGACATGCCAACAGCGAATTCCAGATCGACCATACATGTAGGACAGGGATTGAATCGGTACCAGTGCAGCTTGCCTTTGGTTCCCGTAATATGCATACATGCTCACTTGTTCATTTACATATGTATCACTCATTTGTTATCTAAAAGCCTTTTGGTGGTTTGTCAGCTTGTTTTTTGTTGATTTTTCATATTTTTGTGTGCGTGCATATGCCTGTACATATACATATACACGTAAGCATAATATACGCACATTATCACTAGACAGTGAACCCTGAACATTCAAGCCAAGGCCTTGTGGACACCTACATCAAGCCGCTGGGAGGAATGCTTTTTCCCGAGCTGGTAGGTGCGCATGATGCCGACGAGCACTATGCGTTTACAGCAGCGCGCCCGCAATCTTGCTGACGACTTGAACCGAGATGTCAAGCAGGTTCATGGGACTTTGTTTATGCGAAGTGCGAAGAGATGACTTAAGGGATTTGCAGTTTGTTGTCGCTTTAAGCATGTTAAAGGCTCTGCACGGCACCTTGCACGCCGTGCAGGTCAGTCAGGCTTTGCGATTTCGGGGTTGCAGGAATTCGTGTTGAGTGCCCAGCAACGTGCCGCAGCCCCGAGTGGAAACGAGAGTTCGTACTAGGCTGATGCTCGTACATTCATATAGATCATGCTGCAAAATCATATGCGGTGATCAGCCCATTCTATTCATTTTCGGACGCCTCTTCAGTTTTGCATGCTGTGAGTCGTAGGATTCAGGTAAAATACGAGCCCATCGGCGACACTGAACTGGCAAAGCACGGAGACGCCTCCGTGATCACGTTGAGCTTTGGCAGGAGTGTTTGTTGCACGGTGTAATGCGTTTTGGGATTTCGGGTGTGTATAAAATTCTGGCCCAGTTTATCGGCACCAGGGTGAAAGGTCTCGACTGGTCTTTCGAACATTGTCGCGGGCACTAGCTCAGATGCATGGATCGAAACCTTAGAAATACTAACATTTGCTCAGATCATGTGTGCAATGGCTCTGTTCTCCTTTGTGGCGATGATACCCTCGGCCATCGACCACATCGAATTATCACACAAACTAAATAAGCCTTATCCGTATGGTTTATGAGATGTCGCGAAAAGACAGTGCAGTGACAGGCTGCACTGTATCTGAACAGGATGACGCACCTCTCAAACCGTGTTCTGTTTGCCTGGGACCTTGGACAATACCGATTGAAGTTCTATCAAGATTTTGCAGGTGTGGGATGCTGTTCACATCTAGTTCTGTCCAACCCTTAACACCCTACACGCTAAGACCCCCACGCGCTTCTGTAAACCCTTGAGCGTTGAAACCCTAAACGCAGATTTCCATGAATCGCTTCCAGTTTGGGCTCTAGAGCACAGAGTTTCGTGTGCTGCTTGTGGCTCTAGATGCTTAGTGTTTCGAGTCTTCAGCACAAGGCTTTAAGTAAATTATGTAGCCTTTCTGGCATTCTCGTGTAATTATTCATTCAGGTGACACGTATGACCCTGTAACGCCAAGGCCTAAACCTTAAAACCCTAGCCCCCCAAACCCTAAAAGGGGGTCGGACTAATTGCCAATAGCAGTCCCCCCAAGTCCCCATAGAATTATTGCATAATATACGCCCAAACCTTATCCAAGAAGAATTACGGCCCCTAGTAGAACCTAAATCCCTAACCCCTTGTCACAAGCCCTTAGAGCTTGTAAGGAACCCTCTTCTCATCGTCAGGCCCTGCAGCCTTAAACCCTATGCCCCAAGCAGCTCCGGGTTCTTCTAAGGAATCTCTGCCTGGGCCCCACGCGCTGGGAGGGGGGCGCGCTGCGATTCTTCGATTCCGGCGGCTCGGGGATCTACGCGCTGCCGAAGGGGACCGTTTGGGATGTACTATGTGGCCATATGTGGCCTTTTGAAGATTTTACAGGGGTCTTGCAGTATATAATGGCATATATATAGTTATAGAGGGGCTGTAAGGGGAGAGGATGGAGCATCTTGCACAAACCTTGACTCCTAAACCTTAGTATTTCATTTGATTATCATGAGCCCTTAATCCTGCGCCCGAAGCCCCAAGAGTTTTGGATTCTAGTCACTTATAAGCAGTAAACCCGGAATCCCGAGTGCACTCGGCAAAATTTTGGCTGAAAATCCCTTTCAGGATTTGCGGTGCAAGACTGAGCTTCAGTGGCTGTGACCTGTAAGCGTATGAGCCCTGGGCCAGACCCTACCCGGCCCGGGAACTGAGATTCCGGGATGTAAACCTACACAGGCTTGATCCCAAGGCGCCATCTCCGCTTGACTTAAGCACTCCAATCCTTCGCTGAGAGCCCATGCCAGAAGCCAATCCCCGAAACCCTGCCAACTCAAATACCAAGTTTTGCTGTTTAGCTGCCGGCGCTTTGCTTGGCAGGAATGCCTCGGCAGGCTCTGGCGATGTCAACTTTCGCCCGGGCCAGGTGTTCTTTGGACTTGGAGATTGCGTGTGTAGAGCGTGGGGTACTGGGTTCAACGGACGGCTGGATGTGGGGTTTGAGGCTATGAGGGGCTGGCGAATCAGGATCCTTTGAAGCCCTAAACCTCAACCCCTATAATTCAAATTCATAATCCGCAAAACCCTATCCTAAGCCCTTCAGCTTTATGAAACTAAACACCTGAACAGTGTGCGGGTTCAGGGTTTCGGTTTCTGTTTAGACTTCAGCCTTGATTGCCGGCGTGTCACGGGCCTAAGGGACTTTCTGTTCTTTGTGTTGAGTTGACTGCGAGAGTGACGTAATTTTCTGGGACATTCAGAGAACCATTCCAATATCCAAGGCTCATAAAAGAGAATAAGCCCTAAAACCCTAAACTATCTGGGGTCCAAGTAATGTAATGTAATGTCATGTAACGTATTATGACTACGGCATCGAACAAGCCCTTCCAAAACACTAATTTCAATATTTTGGGCCCCTATGGTCTACACGCGATACATTCAAGGCTCATTCACCGCGGTCAGCACAAGCATCAAGCTCTGCCGCTGCTGTCAGGGCAGAGGTCGAACTTGTCTCTTGGCCCAGTTGGTTAATTCATCAACTGTAAGGGTAACAGGTTGTAGCTTTCGGGTCGGAGTGGACTGTTGAGAGTTGTTTTTCATCTCCTGTAGAAAATTTCATAATGGAGAGGAGCCTGTCGTAGAAGTACCTTAAAGGGAGCCGGGCCAAGCTCGAACAGGTCCGTCGAATGGTAGTCGTTTTAGGTCGTGACATCTCCCATGTCGGAGCCAGTTCCAGGTCGAGGCAAGAAATCCTAATCTACATATAAGTTACATCAGGTTTCAGGCATGTCGAACATGAGGGTCAGGGTCCCTAGCCCGAGACCCACCGAGCACATAACGCGACGGCAGCGCCCGATCTCGAAATGCCTGAATCATCGGCACTCCTCACTTCAACTCACCCCCAAGCCCTAAGTTTTAACCGAGAACCCTATATGACCCAAAGCCAACATACAACAACGTTCCTCATGTATTTCCCGAACATTCCGCATGTCGAATGTCGTGCCTTTACGTGCTGGCCAGAGTCCCTAAACCGAGGATAATCTGGCTGCATGCGGAACACGGCGTGGTGCGGGTGGCGCACTTAGCATGTTTACATGAGATTGTTGCCAATTCCCGGCTCTTCGTGCCTTGATGTACCTCTTACTTGTCATACTTACCACATGAGAGACCCCCCAACTCAGAAGAATATCCACATCAAGTCTTATGAGTCTTATGAGGTTGTGGGTTGCAGGTTCCTGTCAGGTTTCAGGCATTTTCAATCTGTGAGTTTGTGCTGAGCTATGTATCCTGTGAATCGTACAGCAGATTATTAGAATAAAATGGTGGACATGATTGCAGCGAGCACTGGCAACACAAGTGTATGCAACGAATCATTGCGCGAAAGCTGGCGGTCGGAGATTCCGTGGCCTTGGCACCGTGGCTGCAGGACAGAGTCTAGAATCCTAGTACTCTCCGGCACGCAATTCCGGCAGCAGTGATGAGTGTTGTGGGTGCCAGAATCGTGGAGCCAGCCTGGAAGGTGTCCCAGATATCAACCAGTACCTTCGATGGAAATGAGGTTGAAGGGTCCATGGGACGCGTGATTACGGGCTCTACCGACTGCAGCGAGGATTCCACAAACAGGCATCAGAGGCTTTGGGCTCGTGCACTGGACTCTCGCTGGAAGTTATCTCGCACGGACTTCAAGGTGAAGAAGGAGCTTAGCAGGACTCTGAAAAGCACATTGTACCAAGCGTCCTGGCATGGTGTCGATGTGGTGGTCAAGTGCGCTGGTTTGCATGATGATGACACGGCCAGACAGCTTCGATCCAATGAGGCTTTGCTTCCAGCTAGCGGCTTGCCCGGCGACGCTGACCAGGAGGACAGNGTCGATGTGGTGGTCAAGTGCGCTGGTTTGCATGATGATGACACGGCCAGACAGCTTCGATCCAATGAGGCTTTGCTTCCAGCTAGCGGCTTGCCCGGCGACGCTGACCAGGAGGACAGGGCCATCTCAGACGAGCTCTTGCACGAGATCGATCTCCTGTCGTCGCTTCGGCATCCTGATCTTGTCATGTTCCTTGGGGCTTGCATCGAGCCGCGCATGCCGATCATGTGCGTGACGGAGTTCTTGCCGGGTGGTGACTCTGGGTTGCAGTTATGGAACATACGTTGAAGCACCAGGAAAGGACACCATATCATTCACGGCAGTGCATCTACTTGATATCCACCTAGTGGTGGCTCCGTGGCTACAGTTATTCTTAATCCATATTGCAAATCGGCAGCTTGTGTGTAAGTTCTTCTGCTCCTTACAAATGCAACCCAGGACTTGGAACGCTACTTCGTGACCCAACGCAAGAAGCATGATTCGGCGGTCTGGCGCCCCGCGCTCCCTCAGGTGGAAGCTTCGGTAAACAAGCGAACCGCACATGGACCTCAACTACAGTGTAGCAGGATTGCTTTGGAAGGACCCATTAATAAAATAGGTACCTTGAGTTTGCTGAAAGCACCAGGTTGTTCAGTGGAGTTCGGCTATCGGCCGGGCGTTGAGCTTCCTGCACGACCGTGACGTGGTCCATCGAGATCTGAAGCCACTGAATCTGCTGCTGACCAAGCATTTGGAGATCAAGGTGACTGATTTTGGCATCAGTCGGTTGATGGCTCGGGAGTGCGACGGCTACTCGATGACGGGCGGGATTGGCAGCTATCGCTACATGGCGCCCGAGGTTGTGAGATACCAGGCTTATGACCAGAAGGTGGACATCTATGCGTATGGCCTCATCATGTACTTCATGAGCTCCGGCAGGGCTCCTTTCCACCAGCTGGGCTCCGACCCAGAGGTGATCTTGCAGCAGTACCAGCGAGGAAAGGAGCCGCGGCCCATTCTGCTCGATTGCCCCGCCAAGCTGCGACCCATCATGGCGGCTGCATGGCATGTCACGCCTGCCAAGCGGCCGTCTGCCCAGGATGTTGTGGACAGCTTGGACCTGGTACAAACTTCGGCATCCTGCGTGCCATGTGCTCAGATGTAAAGTCTTCTTCAGGCGTGTACTGTATTGCATATTTAATTCGGATCACGATGGTCACTATGGCCACGCTGGGATCTTTAGGGTTCGTAGAAACCACCCTAAGGTTTCCAATCCTGTCTAGCACGGGCGACTGTACTCAGAGTGAGGTACAGCCTCCTTTTTCAAGCATCCCGAGCTCTTAAGTCTTTACTGGAGCCAGGGGCCCCCTATACAGTGTATGACCCAGCCACACTCTTCGAGCCGTCTTCAAGGCGAACAGATAGATGACACTGGGTCATGGCAGCGACAGCTATCGGACATCGGACCTAGACAACTGTCAAGACATTCTGGTCCGTCTCGGATTGAGTTTCAACAGTTTTGTTTAATTCATCGCCCTCGCATGTCCCTCCATTGAAGAACTCCTCGAGTGACTGTTCGAGAGTCACGCAATGGGGGATGGGCCGTACATGTCCCAAGTCTGATCGACTGGACAAGGCCAAGAAAAGCATTGCACAGGAGGGCTCACGAAACCGTTTCCCCTAAGCACTGAATCAAATTACCAGAAGGTCCTGATGAAAAGTACAGGTGTCGTAGACACTCTGACGGGCTTAAAGCACCCTTATCGTACCTTATGGCAGCTCTCTTCCCATAGTCTTTTTCATTCCGGGAGGTGGCTCCCTATGCCCCCGAGCAGCAGCTGACGCCACAACAGCGGTGGCAACAGCCTCCGCCTTTTCGGCTCGACCTTTGAGGCTCCCCGAAAAGTGTTTGGGGTTTCTGTGTTTTGGGGCTAAGCGCCGTGACTTTAGGGTTTTCGATGGGGTTCCAGTGCTTCGTGGTAAGAGTCTAAAGGACCGTGTAGGAGTACGCTTTGGAATAGGTTCCGGCGTTTAGGTTTTGAGTTCTTTGCTGTTGGGACTTGGCACCGAACTCTATATCCAATCCGTCAGACCCCAGCCTGCACGTTGTGGACTTAGAAATGGCTGCCAGCGCTGGTTGTGAAAGGGTTTAGGGTTCGGGGGTTTGCGGGTTTGAGTTTTAAAGGTTTTGGGGTCTATCTAACTCGTAGGGTTGGGCTTTGGATGTAATGACTTGGCATTACTCTTTGGGTCCAAAGTATCATAATTGGGGATTTGGATGCCGCATAACATTAGTTTTGCAGTTGGTGTTGATATAGGAGAAGACCAAACTCAGACCCTTAACTGTCCCTTAAGCTAGGATTTGAGATCAAGACCCCAAGCCGCAGAGCCCTAACGAAATCCAAAACCTTAAACACAAAATTCTAAACTCCAGCTCCGAGAGCCAAAACAGAATCTGCAGATCCTTGAACTCGAGGCCCGACGACATCGAGGATCTGACGCGATCAGTCGGAATAGTTCGCAATAGTATCCTCCTGCAGTCCTTATACCTTAGCAAGAAAGACCTACCCCACAAACCGAGTTCGACAATTAAGGCTCCACTGGTATTTCGATTCAGGTTTTATACAGGATCATTTTCCTATGTGCTATATTGTACCGGTCCAGAGTTTACGATAAAGAAGGGGCCTACATGGGGGTTAGGGCGTTTATCAGGGCTCCTTTGAGGTCCTGCACTTGTGCTATACGGCCTCTGAATTCGGGGCTCAGGGTCTTGCTTTGGGGCTGTAGGTTTCGGCTTCGTTTGATTTTGGAGTTCAGGGTTTGAGTGAATGGTTGTGCGATCCAGTCTTTCAGCGTTCTGACTGCGAGTTGCTGTATCGTAACATCCTGCGATCCCGTATTGTTTGTGTAGGCCGTGCTGGCCTTCAGGATCACACGTATAACCTAGTTTAAGCACACCTTGATTTGAAGTCACGCTTCTTCCTGAATTCCACCCAACCACCCAACGGAGCTCTGCTGGACTGCTGGATTTACGGCCGTAGACCCCGAGGCTAGGCCTTACACTGAAAATCTTAAAACCCAGGCACCCTTAAACTTGAGAAGACCCTGCATCCTCAGCCTTAAACCGTACACCCTCGACCACCAAACAGGCTTCCTCTAGTTACTCTAGTTCTACATTGAATAGAAGCACCACTAGCAGTCGTTGCCACCAGACTTCGTTTCATTAGCTTGCTGAGCCGTTTGAGCATACAGGCTCATCCGGTGCATTAGCTCAGTGCAGAAAGACAGCCGTTTGAGCATACAGGCTCATCCCGTGCATTCGCTCAGTGCAGAAAAGTAGGCTGCAAGAGCCTTTGCTGAGCTGGCTGACCACAGGCTCATCCTTTAGCTGCGGCGCCGAACGGTATGTGATTGCAAGAACCTTTGAGGCACAGCCTCCCAGACCCGTAAGTTGTCACCCGGTCCCCTTGGAAGCCTATACAAGATCAAGATGGCTTACCTAAACCCTTGATCTATACATCCCCGGCCTCGAAACGCCGGAGAGGAGCTGCGCTTGTCGGAGGGGTGTCCGGCAGGTTAGGAATGAGGTTTAGGGAGTTAACTGACTTGTTCCACCCACAGCTCACAATTTCTCTTTGTTGACCTATTGCAGGCCACCGCAAAGCCTGCTGTGGCCTAAACTCTGATCCCGGAACCCGAAAACCCAAAACTCTAGCGGAAGAGGCGTAAATCCTAAAGCCCAATCCCGGAACCCCAAGCCCTAAACCCTAGTCCCGGATCCAAAGACTCAGATCTCAATGGCCAGGTTTCCGGGTTCAGGATGTGGAGATGGGCTTAGCTTCAACCCGAAACACCAAGCCTTAAACCCTAAACCTTAAACCCCCTAAACCCTAAACCATAAACCCCTAAACCCTAAACACCCTTAAATCTGAACCCCCAAAGCAGCCTATACTCGGCACTTTCTATTTTGGCTCTCAGCTTCCTGCTACCATGGGAACCCTGGTGGGTGGCCCCGGCAAAGCCATGCCACGGGGCTATGCTTCCTCGACGGCACAGACCTTAGCAGTTAGGGGATCGAAAAAAAGGGGTTTACAAATTTAGGGCTTGGTAGTAAATTTGCATGTGGGATGCGACTCTATTGACACCTTCTGATGACAAGCCTTTTACATTCCTTATGAAGCCAAATCTCCATCTAACGCTGCTCAAGATCTGCAGGAGCTTATTGGCCCCAAACCCTTCGTTTCCGGTCAAGAGAAAGGAAGCCCCAAACCGCAAAGCCTGGATCTTGGGGTTACAGGAGGGATTCGGCTTCAGCGCACAGGGTTGAGGAACCTCCAAGTATGCAAGACCCCGTAGCCGAAACCCCTTCAAATTCTCTGCGGCCATCAGCTTGAAAACTCTTTTTCCAATCATATACCCCCGCAGAAAGGCTTCGCACCCCGGAACCTGGGACCTGGCCTTCAGACTGGGATGTAGACGATCTGGGTGATCCCCGCGATGCAGACGTACCGTAACCACGTGAACGGCTCATCATGAAGGCCCCTTTGCAAGGACAACAGACCTGTGTTTCCGCTTTTCTCGCAGCACCCAAGAAGCTTAACGAAGCTTTTAAAATCTTACAAGTCCCAGAAGCCACACACCCAAGTCCCGAACCATGTAGACAGCTGTGCAACAATCCGAAAATCCCAGCTACCTACACTGTAGGTTACGGGCTATGGGCAACACAGGGCTTTGCTGGGGTGTAGGTAACTTGGCTTCTGTGGCATCCTCGAGCTTGAACCCTGCAGCTGGAAGCCCTAATAAAGTCCAATTTCAATAATTGCGCGCTCAACAGACAGTACAGAAAACGGGCGTTTACACAGCACCCTTCAAAGCCCTGAAAGAAATACACCGAAAGCCCTAAATCCCCAGCACTGAAAGCCGCAGAAACAAGAAGTAAACCCCGAACCCTCGACCCTTCCCTCAATTCAAAGCCACCCGAAGCCCCAAGCCCTAAACATGAAGCAACAGAAACACAACGGGATGCCGAGGCCTCTGGCTTCGCCATGCCCAAGACGCTAAAGCCCCGGCCGAAGCCGGAAGACATGAGGCGCCCAAGTGGGGATTCTTGTCTGGTTTTACTTGTGGCTCCAATTACCTTTGTTTGAAGATGTTTTAAGTGGTACCTACTGTTGCGTAGGGGTGGTGGAGGTATACAGATTCTATGTGGGGTGTTGGGGTGTTGGGGTTTTCGGGTGGTGTGGGGCTTAGAGGCTTGCAGGGATTGCTGGTAGCGCCAGCCCGTGCAATAAGGTTCAGTTTCCCCCCAAAGTACGGGTGTCACCATGAAGGTGTTAGGCTACGGATCCACAACAAGGGTTTGGTTTGGGGGATCGTGGGGCTCGGAGGTTTGGGGGTTTGCCTTTGGGTTGGAGGGAGGAGGAAGACTCAAAGGATTTCAGAGTTTGTGGACGTTTACGGCTTTAGGAATTACCTGCAGGCCCACCAACCAAAGGAGTAGCTAGCAATTTCTTAAAGCAATACAACATGAAACCGTGATAAGGATCCCTGAGAAGGTAAGGTTGTTGTGCTGCATCTAGAGTATAGAGCCGTAGGGCTGCGGGGCTTCAGGATTAGGATGCAGACTGAAAGGGCATAAGCTTTTGAGAAAGCGCTGAGGTCTTCACAGTTTGTCGTTCCCAAGACCAAAACGGGAATTCTCTGAGCCGCTGCATTTTTACCAGTGACCTGACAGCTTCAATTCACTTTGTGTCCTGAGTTTGAAGGGTCGAGGATGATTGCTTTGGGGCTCTCCGGGCCTAGGGTCCATGAGTCGCCAGTTGCATTGCTTTAGGTCGCCTTGTAATCGTGTTTCCGGTTTCCTCTACTTCGGACTCAGGCAGAAGCCCAAAAGATCTCGGTGTGTTCACAGCTTGTTGCAGCATTGCGGGTCACATGGGTGGCCAGATATGCCGGCGTGGCGTTTGCGCCATGAGTTTTGCTCGGGTTGCTCAGTTCCGGGCCTAATCGACAAAGCCCCAGATTCCGGGCCCCTGTGAGGCAGAAGCCTGATCCCCGATCCTTAAATTCTGCACCCAATGAGCCGTGAGACGTTGAGGCCGCTCTTTCTGTACTGGGCAGATGTCACGGAGGCCGTGCTACCAGGGCTTCGCCTTCGGGGGCTTTTCAGGGCCCCATGGGGTCTCTGTGGGTTTCGGGGGGTTTTGGGGGGTGTAAGCCGTGTAAGCTTCTGTTTAAAGTGGAGTTGAGTCGAGAGCTAGGCTACTAGGGTTCGGTTTTTCGACGCTACACTCACCGGAAACCCATAAAGAACCCTATAGAGACCCTTAGCTTTAGCTTTGCGGCGATCAGGTTCTGGGATGAACGAAGCCTGAATCCTGAAACCCTGCATCCCGAAGCCCCAAAGACCCCAAAAGCCTCGAGCTCTAGCCCTCTCATCCTATAAGCTCGGCTTGAAAAGCATATTTTTCCTTCCACCTATGTAATGAAAGACGTTAGGAGCTGGAGGAGCTGCCTAGGATTGATGCCTAAGCCTTCATTCAAGATGCGCTCAGGGAACAAGGCTTGGATTTGGGGTATTGGGCTCAGGAGATGGTTCAGGAGATAGAGGCTGGGTTTTGCGTCTTTACAGACGCAGAAGCCATTAGCGAAGTGACAAAATCTTGTCCCGACTGGTTCTTCTGCCATATAGTTGTCCATGTGCCCATTTTCGCCATATTCGCATACATTTTGGAGTCCTAAAGTTACTATGCATCTCGAAACCGCTGTGGGGCCCAAGTGTACCTTTAGCTCCGAACGCAGCACTACAGCAGCTTGCGATCTCTTAGTTCTAGGACTTTAAGCCGTTAAGTAGTAGCTGAGTTATTGGACCCACAGGTATACTACGCCCAGGGACCCTCATTCTAGGGTACACATTACCCCTAGGGCTATGGCCCAGGCATGTCTGGCGCAGATCGCATCGGTGGAGTCGCACCGGCATGCTGCGGGAGGGCAAGAGAAGCCCTAAAGATAGCCCTAAACCCCAAACCTGGAACCCCGAACCCTAGAACCCACCAGTGTTTGCGGTAAGGGGTTGAAGGATGGAGGTTGTGGATCCAGGTCCAGGTTTGGCCAGGGTTGCAGTTTCAATAGAGTTGTGCACCGTCAAGCCTGGAAGTCATTCCTTCTGTTCAGTGCAACCCAAACAGTGTATTGTCCAAAGGGCACCCGTTATCATTGCTCAGTACAGTCGCCACTTTGTTGCTTACGTCACTAATTGTACGAACATATTGAGACGTCGTGGACTATGTAGGAGAATCCGCCCTAAGCCGCACACCCCAGCCCCGCAAGCTTCCTGAAACGTCAAAGCCCTAAAGCTGGAAACCACAACCACATCCCTGGGAGCTTCACACGGGACGCCCAAGCAGGCTAGGCTTCAGCCGTATGATGTGTTCCAAGACCATACTCATGGTCCATAACGGATTTAGTGTTCAGGGTAAGCTTCAACCGTGAAAACTGCAAAGCATCCATAATTCTGTGAGCATTCCCCCATTCCCTGCCTAGACCTTGACCTCAGCCTTAAACGCGGAGGTTTCCAGACCTTCGGACACGTGTGTGTGTGTGTGTCAGTGGTTGGATCATCGTTTACATTATATATATATATACACACACACACACACACACACATCCCTAGACCTATACACACAGCAAGCACGCCGCCCATCCAGCAAGAACGCAGAAGGCCTGAAACCCTGGACCCTAATCCCTACAAGCTTTAGGGAGGGAAACCCGTGCCCAGTATGGCCAGGACAAAGGCAGAGGTCAGACAGCTGCTGAAGGCCCCGGAGCTCCGAGAAGATGTTATCAGGGGCCTTAAGAATAGGTACCCCTTTAAGGGCGTGAAGGGCTTTTTTGTGTGAGAGTTCTGGAATTTAGAATGGGGTTTACGCCGACTCGTCGTGTTGCTTGGCAGTGTGCAGGGTGCAGGATGTAAGGGACTGTTCTGCATTCCTGGGCTTCGAAGCGGCAGTATCCCATTAGGAACGAATTTTGTATAGTGGGTATGCGACTCGTTGAGAAGCGGGAGTTTAGGATTTAGGAGTCAAAAGGTGTGTAGTGATAATTGGGGTTTAGGACTTAGGACATCATGAGTCTCGTGAGGGTGACAGCTTGAAGCATGTTGCATTCGGCCCAATGCAGCCCAAACCTTTGGCCCAAGGCTTGAAGCCAAAACCCTCTTCAGCTCAAAGACGACGGTTCTGATACATAGAACCCACCCCTTTCAGACGGAGTTGAAAGGTCCGTCGAAGCTCCAATCCCCGAAGTTGTGCAGCTTGGATTTGGGGGATCTGGCTCGAGGGGTTCTGAGGCTTATAGAGTTTAGGCAGTCGCTCGGAGCAGATCGGCTCTTCTCGTGAATCTGCGGAACTGAATGCAGTCTGTTTCATCCCAACCTATTGCACTTTCATGCCAACTGACGTTGACTTGACGCCTGGACCAGAGGCGAGTAGTATAAGGAGCCTCAACATGTGCGGATGTTTGTACACCGATCCCTGCAGATCTAGTAAGGACTACACCCCCCAAACCCCAGTCAGCTTATGTTCGTTCCTGCGTTCCTATTCACTATGAGCCAGCTTGATGTAACAGGGGCGCCTGAATAGTTGGTATACCATTCCGTGAGGCCCATACTAGCTATATATGTAATAAGTACCAAAACGTGTTCTAATTTTACATCTAATGACGAAGGCCGCCCCACCAGGATGCCTGAAGCCAAAAGCCAAGAGTCCAAAATACTCTAGACCCCCGACTGGTAATTCCGTTTTCGGCAACGGACATGATAGTAGGATGCGATGGAGGGGCGACCTAGACGCGAAACCGTATGCTGGATTTTGACACACTGCTGCCTGACAGGAGCACATGAAAGTGGATCAACCGGATGAGCTCCGGGCGCGAAGCCTGAGAGTTTAGAGGTTGAGGGTGCAGTGACAATGATGAATACAATGCTTGAGTTCTTAGGGCCTAGGTTCTAGCCAGTAGTGGCTCTAGTCGTTGAGGGTCTTGGGGTCATTCTGCTGTTGGGTGTTCTGGGACATCGGAGGGATCTAAGCTTTCCGAAGCAAAGCTTTACACCCGTCTGGTCCACCCCGAGCTCGAAGGATCCTTACAAGGCCCTGGCGCGTTCTTTCGGGCAATGTCCCTGTTCAGGGTCGGGTGGTCTCAGGGATTTCATCTCTTCTCTCAGCTCCGGCACTTTCGGGACAGTGAAGTCCTCCAAAAAACGGGAGCCTCAAGGAAAAACAACCCTAAAGCCTAAGGCCTAAGGGCCGAAGTCTGAGCTTGGGTTGGATGGGCCTATAAGGATTTAGGTTGAAGGCATTCGATGTTTGGGACGTGGATCTCTGGGCTTTGCTTAAGATTTCTGTTGGGGATGTATGCGTTTCAGGGCTTCTGTAGGGTTCAGGTTCGCCAAGGTTTCTTGGGAGGGCGCTCTGGGGTTGTGAACCCTTTTGCTTGGGACTCTGATGCTTTCGGGGTGCTTTTGGGGGTTCAGGTTTGGGTTTCGAATTCTAACACGAGATTTCTGGTGGTTTGCGGCTTGATTCCTTAAGGGCTAAAGCTTCAGAGCGGGTTTAGGTTTAGGGCCAGTTTGAAGCTTGTGAGTTTGTGGCTTAGGGCCTTAGGGAAGTTGTGAATATGTATGGCAGCGTTCAGCTGTCCTAGGGCAAGATGTGTTCGGCTTTCAATTTAGGGCCTACGAAACCAGGGGGCATGACTTGGAGAGCCATGTTCGGGATGTAGAGTTTTCAGGGTTTGGGTTTAAGGTCTGTTGGTCTCAGGTGCGGCCGTTGCAACAAAGGCAGAGGCAAGTAGACTGCCGCAACGAGGCTGAAGTGCTGACGGACATGCACTACCACAACTACTCTTTCTGCGTGTAAGACACCGCCTCTTGAACTTGCCGGCTTCGTGTTGGGGGCTTGGGTTAGGGTTCGTGGTTTCTGGAGGGTTCCATATAGAATTTTTTTATGTTTAGAATGTGAAACAATATTTGGTTGCATGTTCAGGACTTCTGTGCTCAAAAGCTGCGCAGGTGATGCTTTAGTTTGTGTTCGTTGTCAAGTGGTGCTACATTTGCTTGTGTACCTTGAGTATTGGACGTGCTGCATCGTCGCTTTTCATTGGTATTCAGCTTGGAAGTCCGTCCGAGCCGGTGAACAGAATAGTGGAAGGCCATTCCACTGCACAGTGGACCCGATAGACAACAGATAGATAAAGAGTGATTTCCTCACAGGCATCGAGGTTAATAGGCATGACTCGTGACGGTTTTAAGCACCCTAGGTTTAGCGACAAGGCCTGCCCAGATATAATCCACACCATTAACCTGAAACCGCGACATCTAGAAACCCAAAGTGCTAAGCCCCACAGCCACAAATGTTTCTCGAATCCTCGAATCCTAAACCTTCAAGGCGTGAAGATCGCTTGGATCCGATTAATCAAAGGGTCTTAGCTGCAGTTTGAGACTCACTTTGTGCACGCTCGCCGGCCTCACCTTTTGGCTGTGCCGCTGTCTTAAACCATGTGACTAAAGGCACACTTTCGAACCTTGAAGTTGCCGTCAGAAGCTTTGAGGCCGCTCTGGGCTAAAGTGTATTTTCATATGCCCCCCCATGTTCTCAGTGGAGGGCGTCAAAGGTTTTAGGGTTTCTAGAGCTGAAGGTTTAAACTCCAGTGTCCTCGGGGTCTGGAGGAAGAGCCACATTAGCCAATTTCTTAGCCCCAAGATCTCCGAAGAACTGGGCTTGACATGTCAGCTCCGGTGTGACGCTTGGAGGCCGCTGCCGTGCGAGTGGCAGAGGAAGTTTGGTTTTAGGGTTTAGAGCATAGGGTTTTTCAGGGCTGACTAGAGCGGAGAAATGCACCAGTCAAATGTAAGAACCGCTTTCTGTGCCTTGCTTGCATCCAGCTCGTGCATCACTTGCGCGGCACCGCTTCTCCGGCTTGCTGCCGATGTGTTGCAGTGTCATGCTCGAGGCTCGTGAGCATCAGTACATCTTGCGTTTATGTGGAGGTAAGCTCTCCGCAAAGCTGCAGAGTCGACACTCTGATCTACAGGCACACTAGTACTCCGAAGCACCCATGGCAACAAGCGACCAGGAGACCCCGGGTAGCTGAGGCTACGGATGCCGTGGTAGATTAGAGGGGTTTGGGAATGTCTTCTGTTCCAATGTCGGAAGGGCAGAGTCTGGAAGGACTGGAGAAAAGGTAAGGGTGCAGGTGTGTTAGAAAGATTTGGATTACTCTGATGCACCCTCTATGTCCTGCAGTCAAGCGACATTGGCAGGACCATCAGGTCGGGTGATGTCGCACGCCATAGGCATTGTGTTGCCGGGGGGGAGGGATTCTCGCACTGGAGGAGAATGGTGATGATGGCCGTGACTTCGACGACGGCAGCGACACCGCTCAAAAAGATCTGCAGGGCTTGATGGTGGCAGCCGGAACGAAGGTGCGTTGCAACTGGCTTGACCCGTCGAAGGAGAGCGAGCCGATGGAATTGGCTGTCAAGAAGGCCAAAGTCGATGCGGAGGAGAGTGAGCAGGCGGTCTTTGCGCAGCTTCTTGCTGCCGCCAAAACCTGCGAGCGTTTTCAAGTCAAAGGCCCCGCACGGGTTGGGATCGCAAGCAGATATCCCGAAGTGCCGGAGCGCCATGCCGCGATCCTGCGGGCAGTCTCAGAGTCTCTGATGAATCGATTGGTGGTGCTGCGTGTTGACAACTTCCCTGGCTCCGGAGATCCTGTGTTTGGCACCAAGCACGAGCTTCGAAGGAGCTTCCGGGCCCCTGATTTCTTTGGGAAGCTCACAGAAGGCTTCAAGGGTACCTCTGGCTGCCTCAAGAAGATAACGCTGCAAGGCGGCTTCCACTCAGCTGCATCAGTTTGCAACTTCTTGCAGGTGGTCAAGCCGCAGCTCGAATCCTTCCGCTGCCGGGGGTGCCTCTTTCATGGCCGGAACTTCGAGATGCTGGTAAAGGCCTTAAGCAGCGCAAGCCGGAGTAGTCTCCTAGAGTTTGAGACAGATGCAGCCATCGGCGGCAAGGATCCAATCGGACTCTTGGCTGACTCTTTCCCAAACCTCAGGATGCTTCGAGTCAAGTACATGTTTGGAAAGGCGGACCACCTTCAAGCCCTGAGCCGGCTCACGCAACTTCGCAGGGAGCAGTGTGTTTTGCCGAAAGACGACTACCGACTGTTTGGGTGCCCGGCCGTGGACGCTAAGATAGGCATCGTCTACTGGTTTATCACCTCCGAGCACCACGACGACGGCTACTTTGGAGAGGGCCTGTGGTGGGACGAGCTTAAGAACACGAGGCTGTGCATGGAGCAGTGGGCCGTCGGAAAGGGCGTAACCAAGGAGAAGTGCCTAGACTTCATGAAAGACTGCGGCATCGAGCTGGATGACAACATAGACGACGACGACTGCCACATGCTGGCCGATGAGAAGCATAGTGACGTCGACTCGGAGGTTGACCAGGCACCTGTCGTGAACACAAGTAACCTCCCTCTCCCCTCTCCCTGTCTCCCTCTCTCGCCGTGCATTTAGAGGACACGATCGCTGTGCAGCTAGAAGTTGACGACTCGATGGGCTTCGGCAATTTGGCGATCAAGGCACGTACGATGGATGGTCGCGACTTCGCACAAGTGGCTCTGGATGCCAACAAGACACCCGTGCGCACACTTGTCGATGAGTTGGCATCAAAGTATCCCTGCTCGACCCTCGCTATGCGACTGGTGTTGCCAACTGGCACTTGCATCGATCCTCTCGAAACAGCAATGGCAAGCAAGTCTTTAGCAGCGGCTTTGGTATGAAGGCGCAGACGATGACATCAGGCGCCAAAGTGCGACATCCGTTTGTGGTGGTCAAGCAGCACTCGCCTCCGGATCACTTGATTTGACTGCTAGTACTTGACTGAGCAACGCCAGTATTTCGATTTCTGCTGGCAATCCCAGTCTGCGAGTCAAACAGCTTTCGTATCCATTGTCAGTACTTGGCCGAGCAGCGATTTTGGTCAAAGAAGTGCAATCTTCCAGGCACTTTCGGGTGCGCGCGCAGGCAACCATACTTTTATAAGCCTACCATATATAACTAGAGACCGTGGCAGGCACCGCATGTAGTGAGGCATCCGCCGTCACAAAAGTATCCAACCTACGACGCACTCCAGCGACACGGCGAATGTGTGCTTCAACCTCAGAGCTAGAAACCGATAAACCTTAACGCTGCAAGTTCTAAGCCCTGAGCGTTAAAAATCCCTAACCCGAGGCCCTGAACTGTAAGACCCCTTGGCAAGCCAAGCTTGAAGCCCCGAACCTCAATCGCAAGGCCCTGCAGACCCCGCAACCCTGACCGGAAAGTCCGAAACCCTAAACTCTGAACCCCAAATTCTACACCCCCCAACCTTGCAACAGGAAGCACTCACAGCCCAAACCCAAGTTGCTCTGTGAGGCCGCATGTCGACAGGCTGCTGCTGAGAATTTCGGCGAATGGATGGCACAGGCCTGGGTTGTGGGTTTTACGCTGTGTTGTTCGGGGTTAAGCGTTTAGTTTCGATGGTTCACGGTTTAGGATTCGTGGTCTGGGTTTAGGGTTCGGGATTTGGGGTCTCGGGATTAAGATTTTGGGTTCAGAGATTAAGGCTCGGGTGAATGCTGATAGTTTTGAGGGCTCAGGTTTTCGGGTTTGGGGTTCAGGCAGCCGGTTTTCAGGTTTGGGGTTTCAGCTTAAAGTTTGTTTTGAGGTTTGTTTTTGTCGATTCACGGCTTTACCACAAAAATTGGGAAGAAAGGGTTGCGGGAGGTTGAGGGTGTAAGTTTAGGGAACACGCTATACCCGAAGTCAGCCTTATCCTCGAAAGTCCTAAAGCCCGGAATTCGTACATCGACTGCGGGCCATTCTTGCTTTGATTGCTATGGGTACCGACCTTGAGGGTGAAACGATGAAAGCCTGGGCCCCCTTCTATTCTAAGCTCAACTTCCCGCAAGTGGGCATTGAGCCGTAGGGAGTGCCTTGTACTGTAGCTACTTCGGGCAGCTACGTAATTTCTGAGATGATATCAGCGGATAGGGTGCAACTGGGGACTCCGATAGCCGATAGCTGCCCAGATTCGCGAGCCGTAGGGATTTAAGGTTTATGACACTCCTTCTGGATTCTTGCTTCGTTCTTGAGGTTCTTCCTTGGGGTCCCATGTAGCTGCACCTACATAATTAATTACTTGAACAATGGATCAGCAAAGAACCCCAGAACCTTGCAAAGAAAGCCGACATGTGAACACAGCCACAAGATTGAATTTCCCATTACACAGGGTTGCCGGTTGTGGGTTTAGGGAATCCCCTTAATAATCTTGTCTGGTACCGTAGTTCAGCCTGAAGAGCGCTCAAAACCCCAGTTCAAGATCTCTGAACATTTAAATGCTGGGACAGGCCCGTAGACACAGAGAAAATGAAGCCCAGACCTCTGCACACTAGCCGACACCCTGAGGCCTCTAACCCTTAGTGTTCTGTGTGTCAACTTTCCACAAGGAAAATGGAAGGCCAGTCGCAAGACCAATCCAGATTCCGGGCATGCCTTGTAAACCGTAAACCCCACACAGAAAGCACTTAGAGACTCGGAGCTCAAACTCTTCATTCCCAAAAGAACTTCATAGTAGCGATAATGATACATAACAAGTAACAATAATGCAACACGAGTACTAGCAGTAGTAATGCCAAGAAATATTTTGAACGAGTAACAATAGCCATGATACTACTAAGCTAGAATGATAGCAACAGTATGTAGCAATGTAGTAGCAACAACTAGTATTCATGTCATGTGTATTTTATGCTGTTGCACATACCAGGAGCAAACATACTACATCTTCGTAGCCCTGAGGTCGTCCCTCTACTCTCTGGACGCGGCTGGTGGGAGGATCGCTGGAAGCCCAGGGTTGTGTTCGGTTTTCGTGGATAAGGATGTACAGTGCCTTGTATGGTACTATGTGCGCTTTATATTGCGGTAGAGGTTTGATGAGTTGGTTGGAACTTCTGCCAGTTTATCGGGTATGTAGACGGGCTTGGTGGGTTGTTATCGATACATTGGTCCACTGTCGGGCAGCGTTTCATGTTGATGGAACCTTCTTATTTTGAGGGCGTCAGGTCTGGGGTCCTGGATTTACTGGCCTTTAAAGCGATGCACTTGCTTACAAGGGGCCTACCGCGGCTTCTGCGGAATGCATCATGTTGCCCCAAAGCCCCAATCCACACACACCAAAGCCTCGCAGTTGCTCTTCCCAAGAGGCGCAGTTGCTCACTATTCCTCGCCTCTGGTGATTCGACACCCAAGCCTCAACCTTAAGAGAGAATCCCATAAGTTAAACCCTCAACCCTATAAGGCTATTATATCTTTTGAAACCCAAGCCCGAGCCCCAAAGCGAAAGCTTTTGCTTCGGAGATGTCGGCTCCTTCAGTCTAAACCAGGAACAGTTTCGAAACTGCCACAGCTCCAAGAACCCCTATGATCTTTTTGTTCTCTGAAACCGTCCCATACACCAGTGGTAGGTTGCTCAAATGTACTTGTAAGTTATAAGTTATAGACATCGCAAATGGCTATGTCAAACTGGATGCTATGCTGAAACCCGAAAATGCCTGACACTTCAATCTTACAATCTTTTCGCCCGGGGGGATTCCAGACCCCAGATCGTAAAAGATTGGCCCAAGATCCTCACTCCACGGCATTCTATAGGTCTTGTGGTCAGTGCTGTCAGAAGCGTGAGCCGGAGAGCCTTGGCGATGGGGAGGAATTGCCGGCAGCTCAGGGCTCGCCGGGCTCGGGGTTTAGAGTTTGGGCTCTGCTTATGCTGTCTACTACGCTAAGACGCTAAGAGTTTATATAGGCTTTGAGAAGGGTGGCTGCCAGTATTTGCCAGCCTTTTACAGATAGGAACGACCACGCGGACAGACAGGCATGCATCGGACACACGCATAGCCAAGCAGTGCACATGTATGTAATGTGTGTCAAGACGAACTGACACACTCAGACAAGCTCGCGGCACGCACATGAGGCAAGCATACCCACGATTTTCTTAAGGTCTTGTCACTGATGCGAATGAGGGTGGTTTTCAGTAAGAGCGTTTTCTGATGTTGGACGGTGTTTTGAAGTGGGATTGCACAATAACCCCGCGCCTTTAGGTTTAGTCTTGGCATGTCCTTGTCGGGCTTTGTATGGTTTTCTACGGTAAACCGATAAGAAGAAAATAAAACGATAACAACACGATAACGCAAATTTCATAGAGAAACGACAAGAAGAAAAAGAGCGATAACGGCGTTCAGTATTAATACGGGGTTAATATACAACCCCAAGTATTTTTAAGGCTTCTGCAGCTTTGGTAAAGATTCGGCAGTATTGGATGTACAGCTGGTTGAATTTATTGGGGGAGCATGTTCCAGCATTTTACTGGCTCTGTAAATAACAGCGCTGGAGGCTCCTGCCATGTGCCTAGAAACGCCCAGGCCATCGCAGATCGTTCACTGCGCGGATGACGAGCTTTTAAAACGCTTCTTGGCCTTCGACTTTTGCAGGTTGCTGGGCCGGTTCTCGGCCTGCGGCTTCCGGCCCTTACATGGGTTGAGGCCCTGCAGCCCTTGGTTTTTTTCGTGCAGCTTTCAGATCCAGTGTTTCGCCTTCACTTGCAGGCATGGACCATTTTCTTGCAACGGTGCATGTCTATCAACCGAAACATTGAAGACTTGAAGACAGGGCAGGTGTTGAGCAAGTGAAGCCTACCCGAGGTGTCTATTGCAGTTCCATGTCTGCTTCCCCTGGCTTCCTTTTTAGGATAAGGTATAGCGACTCTGCAATGACTCCCTCTACCCTGCGACCCTGAAGGAAAACACCGCAACCTAAACGACGGTCTTGGTATGTTACAGTATATTCTGAGGCCTTTCGTTGAGACATACAGCACTCATGTGCGCCCCCGAGCAACTTGCTTCTTGTTCTCCTGAGGTTCTTCGCCGAGTAGCAGCAAGCGAAGTACCAAGGCAGGTTCTGGAGCAAATCTAAATCCTCGCTTGCATACAGGGTTTTGGGGGTTATTAGAGCTGCTGCCAAGCCAGGGGTCCTTTGGGAGTCCCTGATGTCGAGGATGGTACTACTCCTACGGGGTCTTCTCGGAGAGAATCGCAGAGCAATCACCATGAAGTCCGCTGACCCCCGAACCCTACTTACCTGAAGTACAGGACTTGGTGATTCACCTCCACAAGCGTAAACAATGTAACAAGACCCTTGCGAAGTGCTGCAGGGAGTGGGGGCCTAAGCCCAAATAACCAAAAGCGAACCCCTGAAAGCTTCATGCTGTCATGATACATCAAGCAGTGCTTGATAACCAACGGATTAGTGGCTGCGAGATGGATGCCTAAGTGTGTGTGTGTGTGTGTGTGGCTCCCTCTCTCTCTCTCTCGCCTCACGCGTGTGCGCGTACATGCAAAATGTGATAGTGCACGTGCAGATGACAACAGATGGGTGCATTCATAGCATGTAAGCGAGCATATGATTAATTAGGTGTTAAATTCTTTCGTAAGTGTGGTTGCAAGGTCTATGTTCGTAAGGTTGAAGTTAGGGATCCGGGGATTGAGATTCGAAGTTGCAGCTTGTCCAGCACGTAGATTTGGGTCTCGCTTTGCGGCGACGTGTCTGCAGGTTTGGGGTTCAGGGAGCACACACTGAGGATGAAGCAGGGTGGGCGACATTCCTACAGTAGAGTATCTGGAGCCCCGTGTTCCGCCATCAACCGAATGGGTTTATTAGGGTTTAGGGTTTCCGCAATCATGTTGAGACTGCTGCTGCCCATACTTTCCCAGTCGATGCTGCTATGGCCCCCAGCCGGAAATCATGGCCAGGGAAACGAGGACCTCGCCAACCAGAACCTCGCCAACCCGAACCACAAAGAGCGAGCATCCCAGCATCTTCGGTTCAGGGCTTTGCGGTGCTTGGGAGGGTTCTGTCCAAATTTAGGATTTCGGCTCTACAGTCCGGACTTCCGTCCAAGATGATGAGAGATTCCATGCATAAAACCTGTGTAGAGCCTTGCAGGCTTTAAGTTCCAGCCCGAATCCAAAGGACAGCACTTTTCTCTGCTTTTGATTTTCCTCCTGGCATCTCTGTCTATGTTGGTTTTTGACCTACTTGCAACCACTTCGAGACTAGACCATTGAAAACCCTCAGCTTGGGTTTACGACCCCGGCTAACCGGCCTAAACAGCTGACAGGCAGCTGACCCTGGATACCAACATCCTCCTGTTTCAATTCAGCCCTAACTCATTTAATATTGTTCCTCCAGCTCAGCAGGTGAGTTCCGAAGTCTCCCGTGTGAGGGGACCACTAAAGGTTTAACTCAGTCTACGCAGGTTTGGGATTCAGGCTTTGGGACGAGGATGTGGGCAAGGCCGACACCTGTAAAGCCCGAAATCAGAAGTGCGAGACCTCAGCCGTAGACCTTAAGCCTTAATTAACTATGGGCCATTATGGAACTCTTCACACACGATGCAACCCCCGCACGACCCTGCGATATCCTGGAACCTGGCGTGTGGGCTTAGTCTTCACGCCTTGGGTTCGCGAAAGGGTTTGGTTTCATCAGGTTTCACGGTTGACCATCTGCGCATCACCGTCATGCGATGGAATGCTTCAAGACATCATGATCTGGGATTTGGGGTCAAAGTCTGCTGCAGAGAGAAGTTTCCGCATGCTGCCCTTGAGATGCTAGTGTAGCGTACATGTGCCAGTAGCATGTTGCAAGCCCAGATCATTTCGCCAGCTATATGGTCAGGCTCAACATTCGGAAGCAGTTGTAGCCAGACTCACAAATATTCGCCGTCAGCTGCTGCTACATGAGCTTTTACAAGCCGCTGTTTTGGAGGGTTGTTTAGCCACCACCGAGAGGCAGGCCCAAAGCCTCAAGCCTCCAACAGCAAATTACCCTCGACCCACAATCAGAACAGTGGAGTCAGATGAATATTTGGTGTAGGCCATCAGGTTTGGATTGTCGTGATTTAAGAAGGCGCTTAGGGCCTTCAAGCAACCATTCCAAGAAAGCCCTCATGAGGTACCTGCTAGCAAGCTCTTGTCAGCCCCATAAAGCTGTAAGCAAGTGTGCAGCTCCATCACGTCACACGCCCCCATGAACACCCATTGCCCACGCTCTTGAAATTTTAAGGCTGGCTCGACGTTGGACGGATACGTCGTTGAACGCCGAAACTGCCGTCCGCCACTCAGGATTTTAGGTTTCGGTCCTGAAGCCGGGCGATCGTCAGTTAGTATGCATAGCCATTGGAAGCTTCACACAATGTGTACAAAGCCCCGTCTCATTCGTCCGTGCCCTATATGCCCAACTTGTACATCTTGGCATCGGGTGGGGGGCCTGCTTGGATTTCCAATCTTGCTTGTAAGGCTTGGGGCTGAAGTCATGTGAAACGTTTGACTGAAGTCGCCGCATTGCAGCACATGCGCCTGCTGGCAATGGACACGTGTATGCTAGACGAGGCAGTGTCGTGCATAAGCAAGGCTGCAACACCTTTTCACAGTGACCATGTTTATTGTGACCCAGCACGAGCAGACTTCTGACACTTGCACCTACACCTATCTACATGCCTGGTATTGACGACCAGACGATTGTACCCGTGTTCGTATTCACATCAGCAGCAGCAGTTCCAACTGCATTGGGACTCAGGAGCTAGCATTGATAATACAATTATCATCAGCAGTGGTGCTAGCCAAACCAGAATAGAAACTGCAAGAGCAGTTGTCTTGATATTTCTACCGGCAGTTGTCTGTCTGATAGCAGTTGTTGTCTGATCCGGACGTTGATCCCTTGGACCCGTTGCCTATGGGTGTTGATCTGTTGTTAAGGTTCGGAGCCTGGATGTATTCGTTAGCGCCCGCTATATTGCCGATGGAGCACTAGCAACACCGCTAAACCCAGGGACTCAGTCATGTGCAGGGTCTAGATGCGCAGCGCACACCCAGAATTAATCCCCGATCCTCGGACACTGATGCAGCTGCAGGACAAAAGTTACGGTCTGTCCTTGAATGAGTTTATAGCCCGGACCCCAGTGAAAGGTCTGCAAAAAATCTAGCAGCGCGTAACGGACCGTTCGTTTTGGCCTTGAGGTTAGGTTTTGGACCTCCGAATGGGGATTGACGGTGTGTTACTTGGTTTCGGGCAGAGCTCGCCGTTTTTGGGAGGAGGATCCAAGCTTACAGGATGAGATTTCAACAGCGAAGTGCATAAATGCCTCTCTTCCGGGGTCCAAAAGCAAGTCAGATGCATTGGAGTGCATGGAGCATATACGGCCTGAAGAGGCACGATTGAGTAGTGCAGGTTTTATGTGACACCCGGAGGGCCCGATCTCTGATGAGGTCTCGAACTTGAGCATCAAACACCCTCATCGTGACATCGGAGCCTGACATAGCACAAGCTTTGCATCCTGAATCCTTTGATCACACTCAGTTTCCTACATCCCCTCTCTGCGGTGGGCGGACCAGGTTCAAAGGCACTTCTACTACTGACCACCATCATCTACCATTGCCATTACCACTACCACTAGCACTAACCACGACGACGACTGCCCGCCGCTACTACCACTACTACTACTACTACTACCACTACCACTACCACTACCACTACCACTACTACTACTACTACTCCTGCCGCCGCCGCCGCCACCACCACGACCGCGACCAACAGCCGCCGCCAGCACCAGCACCAGTACCAGCACCAGCACCAGCACCAGCCCCTGCACCACCACCGCCACCACCACCACGACCACCACCACCACCACCACCAGCAATTCCCCCTGCCACCACCACCGCCAATTCCCCGTGCCACTATTTCTGCAACCACCTCCACTATCACTTGGTACCATTATCCCTGGATATTCCGGGCACAATTATAGCACTATTCTGAATCATTAAGGCCGCTGCATATTAGACAGCCATCGGATAGCCGAAGCCCAGGTGGTCCATCGCGCCAAGCGGAACCTCACGAAGGCCCACTCCATGTGTTCCTTATTGCCGCTTCATGCTGGCAACGCTGGAATTGTCTCTACCAAGTCGAATTACATGGGCTTGTAACACAGCATCATGTCCGGAGACAGGCCTCTACCGTAATTCTCGTCCCAAATAGACTGCTGGAACCCACAAGCGCAAGACCTCCCCAGTACCCTACAGGCTGTCGCTGCCAGCGATGCTCCGACTGTTTGGGTGAGAGCCACAGTTCCGACTGGGCACTGTTGCATGGAAACAGTTTCCACGTGATATGTAAACATGTGTATGCCTGCCATATAATATATGTACATATGTACGTATGTGTATCTATGTGTGTGTGTGTAAATATACACATTTATGTATGTGTGTGTGTGTGTGCGTGTGTTTGTGTGTATGTGCACGTATGCGTACACATGCATGCTGCGTGCACACAAGGCCTGGGATGCAGACACATACACGACCGGCTTGCAGACATACCGGCGCCCAGACATCTAGACATCCATGCACACCCGCTGTCCGTCTATCTATACATATACACACCCACGCACAAACACTCATGCCAGGCATATGCGCGCTCACATGCGCAAGCACATGCACATGCATACAGACATACTGAAATACACACTTGCATTCATGCATGCATTTGTACATAGATTCGTGCAAAGAGCCCTCGGCATCGATATTTGGTGTAGATTCATGTTTGTGTTCGTTGTTATGTTCCTGCCGGCCTCTATTGCACGGCTTCGTGTATGCATGTGGGTATTTGTCTCTTTCTTGAGCATGCCTGCCTTAGTGCTTGCATGCATAGTTGGTCTACTCGTACACACGCATTTCAAATCTTTGCAAGAAAAGCATCACGTCCTATCTTTTGCAACATGACAGGCACATCTTGCAGCTGTGTGGAGAATTATCGGTGTTGTCACTTCCAGCATTTGCGGTGATGACAACACCTGTCACTTCCGCCATCATCGCACTCGTTGGGCCTTGTTCTCGAAATCCCAATAGTCATCACTCTCACATTTTTCATCTTCATCGTGTTCCTCCTGATATGCGATCATGGTAGTGCATCGTGGTCACCGTTCCATCACGTCACCTTCAATCAGACGAGGGCGCGCTGGCTGAGGGATTTTCGTCCTTGATTTGAGGTCATTGGTTCCCAGAGCCGCCAATTTTCAATCCTCCACCCTTGGGTCTCGGAAGGCTCTTGGCAGGAGCCCCGAAAGCGTTAAATCCTGCAACCAAATCCGCCAAACCCTCAGCTCCCAAAAGTAACAACAGGGCCACGACACACTCTGCGCCTTGTATCCTCGCAAGCCAATGCTTCCGAAAAGCATGATTTGCCCGGATCTGGCATCGGGGCTTCGATGCACTGAGGACCTTGATCGCGGCGTCCATGTGGAGAATGTCTATGCAGCTCGACTCTGTTGGTAGGGCTTATCAGAACAAAACCCTGAACTGGCCCTAGTTGTTGGAGCGTGGGCTTCTGTGATTCAAGCTGGATTGAGTACCCCTAGGGGCCTGCTCAACCACTAATCGCCTTCTTCACTGTCCCGTATTGCGATATGATATGCCTCCAAATCTATTCTAAATTCTAAGCATGCGTGAATGAAGGCATACATACCCTAGGCTTGGTGCAGGCTTCATTGGGCAGTCCCTAAAACCCCAAAGGTCTTTTCAAGTCTAAAGTCTAAAATTGTTCAGACTATAGCCCTGGTTTCAAAGTCATGCCATCCACCGAGTACTATGTGTAATGTGTAACCTAAGCCTGTGCATTTTGTGCAAACAAGTTTTTTTTTTTTGGGGGGGGGGGCTGAATTCAAGGTCAGGACCAAATCTGCCATTGGAAATGTCGGTTCCAATGTGTACATATGTGTATTTATGTGTATATATATATAGTTATACACATGTTGTGTGTATGTGCATGTGTGTATACAATGTATGTATATACATATATCTAGATATATGTGTATATGTTGTGTCTCTGTGTGTGTGTGTGTGTTTCCTCGCTGTGTTGACACTTCACGGTAATGAAGAACCTAACAGGCAAAAACAACAAACCTAATCTTGCAAAGGAGTTGCATATCTGTTTCAGGATGCATCTACAGGGCACGAGTTGAGATTCCAGCTTTGTGTTGGTTCTGTGGTGTCTCAAGCTACCCTGAGCCCACACGACCTCCACCTGCCTATAGAGATGACTCACCATCTTACGGAGCCTGTTGCTGAGCTGTGAAATTGGAAGCCTTCGTACTCTTCCCGATATAAGGAAGATATGATACGGAACCCTCAGAACATAGATTGTTTTGGGTTCAGGGATGTCCTCTGAATACCCCTAAGCCCTAAGCCCCTAGCACATTACATGGGTCTCTTGATCCTGCTGGGGCTCTCAAAGTCGAAGATGTCTCGCTGTCAGCAAGCCGCTGACGCTGGCCCGAGCCCCTCTGACCTCAACTAATATAGAAAAATGTAGTACAAACACAGTGAAGCAGAGCATAATGCAGATCGAATAATATAATATAGTAAACATTTCAATATGACCAGATTCACTGAACTCTTGACCGCGTACTCAGCCGGCCAAGGATTTCTATGACCCGGAAGTCCACAAGGTACGCGTCAGGACACTGCAGCCAGGGAGGGTTCGCGCGCCCCTTTTTGTAGCATGTTCGGCTTTGGGGTGGGTTTTCGGGGGGTTTAGGGTTTAAGCTAAATAAGGATGAAATTAAGATTTCAGGGCTTCAAGGCCCAGAGCATAGCACATCCGTGACGCTTTGCATCCTCCGTGGAAATCCGGGAGATGCTGCGATGTTCAACAGTCCGTACCAGCTGCAACACCATCAAACAGTAGCCATTCTGACAAGAAACATGTGTATGTCTTTGTCTTTCCAAAGATCCTAACCTTCTACGCCCAAAGCCAGATGCACTTTAAGCTCTAAGTGCTAGTCGAGAACCCATCAAATCCTGAACCATGGGCCAAAGCAATATTCAAAAGATTCATGTTGACATGCCCCAAGCAAAAGCCTGAACCCTTGTACGAGGGTTTGCTAATGGCCCAAAAGCCTTTGGCCTCAGGCCGCGTTTAGGTTCCGGGTTCACGGTTCAGGGTTTTACAGGGCTTTAGAGCTGCAGGAAGATGGACGACACGGTCCTGCACATGCGAACCACCGCGCAGCGCCACACAAATCTAGGCGTGCAGACAGCTGCTGGGTTTGCTGCACCAGGAATATTTGGCTCTGCTGTGCCATCTTTCGCCTGAACTGAACTCAACTTCCTAAATCTGCACCGCCATCCAAAACTCCAGAACCCTGCACCTCAATACGAGAGCATGCAGCCCTCCACTCGGAACCTGTCTATCAATTCCCCGCGGTTGAGTCTGTAGGGATGAAGACTTCCCCGAAGCTAAGCAAGTAGTTGCAGGAGTGTTCAAAAGTAAAGATCTCTCAAGCCCCCACCCAAAGCCCTACTGCTGTTCCTGCCGTCACTCTGATGGATACTTGTTGCTACTGCTGTCCCTCTGCTCGTCTTGCTGTTGTCGGTTGAAGAGCAGAAAATGGACTTAAGGAATTGTAGTGGTAACAGACAGAGATAGACGTGATGGTTATGCAGGCCTGCAGACTGCACTGCAGCAGCTGAATCAGGCTCGCGGCTGGGGCACTGGTGAACTGAGCCTTGATATTGGCAGCAGCAGCCGTAGCCGTAATGATAGTAGTGCGTGTTGTTATAGCAGGAGCTGCCGATGTAGCCGTAGCTGTAGCTGCAGCAGCAGAGGCAGCATATACTTACCAGCATATGCGCTGTTCCTAGAGTCTTTACTTTTCCCTTGAGCTGTATGTAGCGTCGCAGATTCCTACGCTGCCAATGCTCTAGCTTGTTACGAGACATCATTCGATAACATAGCTTTGTCAGGCAGATGCGCAGGGGCTGCTCAACGATGCCTACGTCCTTCTCCCAGGGGGCAGTGTACGTGTGTTCCAAGCGGGGGTCTCTTTGCGAAGTCCTCAAAATCCTCAACGCTACAGGCCCGAATTTCACGACCCATGTTTGCTTTGAGCTGCAGGTCATTAATGATTAAGCACTACAGCCTAGACCTCAGACTCTAACTCTTAAGATTGCAAGACAGTTAGGATTGAATGTTGAAGGAGCTGAGCTTCAGGTCCAGAGCAGTACTATGGGTGCCGGAAAGTCAACAGACAAAGGCATAAGACTCCCTTAAGAAAGTCAGAGCATGAAATACCCCAAGACCGTATTCTAATGCTCAAGGCCCATACATTCATCCAGCATCTACAAGGTAGGTAAGCCCTGCCAAACTGAATTCCAATGCCCAAACCCTTAAATCCTAGAACCTGCAAAGTCAAGGGGTTATTGACCTAGTGCAGTTCGGAAAGCAAAGAGTTTGGAGGCTCGCTGCCCTGATCTGGTTTCAAACTGAGGGCACTTTAGGCTGAACACAGGGTTTAGGGTTTAGGTGTAGAGCTCAGGCCCTCCCCACCAGAAAGTGTATCCTGAAAGCCTTGACACTGCACGGCATGCAGGCATGGCCCAGTTCCCAAAGCAAAAAAAGAACTCCGATAGAAAAAGCGCTTAGGGTTTAAGGTGTCGCGTTTATTTTGCGTTCAGGCTTAGGGCTCGAGCGTCGAGTTTAGAGTTTGTGACTTGGGGTTATGATCGAATTGGGGTGTAGGAACCTTATTGAAGGATTTGCCCTGGCATCGCATGGAGCGTGAATTCTGCCCGCCAAAGGTTAGACCCTGCTAAACATTCTATTGACCCTGCTAGGACCTAAACCGTACCCAAGCCTCGGATAAACCCCAAACCTTAAGAAACCTCAACCTGCAAGGGGTGCTTGTTTCTGAAGTGCCGCAGGCTCGAACATCGCATGAGCTGAGATCTCAGCTGATGTCTGCCTTAGGTGCTGCTGAAGAGCTTTTCTTGGGATTAATTTGAGTTTTTCGGGTTTGGGTTTCAGGGTCGGGGTCAAGAGTTTCAAGAAGGAGCCGTCGATGCTTCTGTGTTGGTCTCAGGCCTCCTTGAAGTTGGGATCATCAACCGAAACTTGTTTTTGAGTGTGTCTTTCTTTTGTAGGGGGGGATGTTGGGGTTCAGGCTTTATTGCCCCGTGCTAGGGCAAAGGCTTCTGCCAGTGGCCTGTGACATTCGGAAGTTTTGAGACTCGGGCGCCTGAAGTCTTACCCTGACCCGAACCACCGATCCCCCAAACCCTCAACCCTGAAATACTAAGTTACTAAGACTGCCCCTTCCGGTCCCTACATAATATACAATAATTAACACGATCGCATCCCCAGATCGTGCTAATATCATACCTGGCGCGGCCACGAAAGGCCACTCATGAACCTTAAAGGCCTGTACAAACCGTCAAACTCCAGATTCAGAGTTTGAAATGCGGTCAGGACCGCAAGAGTTGCGACAAGATAAATGGGGTCAGGGCTGAGAGGGTTGACGGCGAAAGGTTCAACGTGAAGTTGCCGGAGGATGAGCTTCGCTTTATTCTTGCGGCAACTAGCAGGGCTGTCGAGATAGGACACAGAGAACACATTTTGCAAAGGTTTGTAAGATGTGTGGTTGTATGTGTCGGTTCGCGCCAGGAGATTCTATTGTGCTTCTTCTGCCCGTCTACATTTTGCCTTCTCGACCGGCTGTCTTGCTTTGCAAGCCATTCCAGTGCTGTGCAATCGGGAGCTGAGGTTAAGTCATCTAATTACCACCTTTAACCCCGAAGCACAAAATTTGCACCCCGAACTCAAAACACCATGCCCGTGCGGCGAGACTGTGAGACCCAGCATGGAATAGAAGCTATCCCAGGCAGGATGATGACGCTCGATCAGAGGCCATGTAGCAAAAGTCGTTCGGTTTAGGCTACAACGGATTAGGGTTTGCAGTGTCGGGGCGGGTGGGGTGTCATTGTGAGAATGTTACGTAAATAGCACCTAGCTACAAGATCATCAAAAACAAACCCGGATCTCTGAATCTCAAGCTTCTGCCCGTGGCCTAAATCCAGAATCGAAACTTTGGCTAATCTGAGGAGGTTCCAATCGCCTTCTCCCTTTTCTGCTGAATACAGGCCTCCCGCATCGGAGACTCAACCATGAGAAATCCTTGCTCCTGTGTACCCCTTACAGAATTCAGGCCCATCATCACACGGGCTCCATGCCCTTAAAGGCTCCCATGCTACTATGCTACTGCTACGGATTCGGATTCGGGAGTTAATGTCGATGCACCTTCCCAGGACGAAGCCCAGAGCCATACACACAGCTCGTGCCCCACACCCTGAAGCTGTTGAGAAGTCCTATCTCTATCCTGAGTGGACTAAATACTCTCCGAATCTTCAGCTGCATCTAAGCTGCTCTGCAGAGGAACAGAAAGCCCTCCAAAAGTCTAAAGCCCTCACAAGGCCTTCAACAACAGCTGCGCAACGAACCCTAGACCCTGGAAGCTCTACACTAAACCCCCAATCCGTGAAACCTGGAAGGTATCTGTGGGTTCCGTTCGCTCCGACGCCAGCGACGGAGTGCCGAGACCTCAGATTAGGCTGGTTTCAACGGTTTCCTCCACCCGGCAAACCTCCCTGTTTACGGTTCCTTAGTATCTTGTCTTGAAAACGATAGTCTTTATATGACCTCGACAGAGATCGAGGTTTTGGGGGCTAGAGGCAGGGTCTAGAGTTTGCACTATTCAGTGTGCTGGGGCTTCGGGGTTCATCTGGCTTGAGACGACTCTCAATCAAACGGAAGAATCCTCCAGATTCAGAGCTTTCGATGTTTCCGTTGAGGTGTCAGTCTCGTGTGTGCAATCCGGCTTTCAAGCGCGCTAGAGCGTCGGACGGCTAAGGGAATGAATGCGCAACAAAATCTTCAAAGGCCACAGCAGCCAGAATCCCACATTCAAAAAATGTTGCTAACATATCGCGGAACCCTAAATCCTAGTGTACGGCGATGTGGTAGTTCCACGGAGGTCTCGGCCCCACCGGTAAAGTCATACCTTCAGCCATGCATAACGGGCACGTTGAAAGCTTGCGCTCCCTTGCATTTTTTGGGACCATGAGGTCTTCGGGGAGTATCACATTTTACAAGAAGTTGCTAAAGTATCCCTATGTTGCGAAAGGTGTTTACTACTTACCAGCCCGAGGACGAGTCAAGATGACGTTCTCGATGGCTGCACTGCTGGTGATAATGATGATGGTTATGATGTCGTGGGTGGCTGTTCGGACGACGGTTGATATTTATGATGTTGCTGATGGTGATATTGAAGGTCATATTAACTATATGACATGAATCCGAACCTGCTGATGCTAGTGATGATGCGGATGTTGTTGACCTCAAAGCCTAGACCCAAACAACGCGCGCTTTCCCCTGAGCTCGAAATTTTGCAAATGGCGAGGAAGTCAGTGACATCGAGCGGCAGTCTGCGAGGTCGGCACACACTGAGATCAGAGTGTGACTTATGTTCTTTAAATTGGGGGCTTGAAGTTTTGGGTGAGTCTAAAAATGGTCCCTGGGAATATTGATGAGTGTACATGGGAGGGGGGAGGGTACTACTGTGTGTAGACTTGTGGGAAATGCCCGACCTTCGGTGTTACTGCGTGCTACGGAGTTGACAAGCTGACGGATCCACATCAAGGGCCTATGTACTAGTATCTTTATTAGTTGTCAGCTTGACCTTGAACCCATACTGTAAACCTTGTTCACAATAAGTGGTAAACAAGCCAGACTTGGAAGCAGCAATATAATATGGATCCATAAGCCCCAAACTCGGAGGTCTCGGTGAGTCCGAGAAGGAGATGCTACGGAGGGAGGCGACGCACCTGAAGTTCGGGGTTCAGGGGTTCAGGTCAGCTACGTTTTGGAGGTTAAAATTGATTAGGGCTTACAGGGTATGGCTTGCGCTTTTGCAGAGTTTGTATAACGTTTGAAATTGGGGCTTCCGTTAGATGAAGGAGTTTTAAGGGTACTGCGGTATAGCTGTAGCCACTCGTTTTAGGGCTTGGGTGTCTAGCGTGTAGGACCTTCGGGCGAGGGGAGTTGGGTTTGCGATATTTTGGTGTGTGGGGTTTGGGATCTTGGATCTTGCGATCAAAAACTTTTGATTCGTCCTCTGATGTAGGATTGGCACTGGTGACCAACCTTTATATCTGTGACATTATCTTGTGAAAACCCGACAGCCTGAAGCCCAAACCCGAAACCCATGTTGAATTCTCGTGCATTTTGCCTGCCAGTCCTATTTCAGTGACCATCGGGTAGGCATCTCGAAGCCCTGAACCCTGAAGGTCCAAACGAGGGCTTTCTGCACAAATCTTCAAGCCCATAAAACAAGGACCTGAATATAGTCAGACTAGGATATGTTTTCGGCGGAGAGTTTTTTTTTTTTTTTGGGGGGGGGGTTGGCGCCGTCCATCTATACCTCTTCAACCCAACGGTACTTTGGAAGGCAAGAGAGAACTCCACCCGAAGTCTTTCGCACATGAAACCCCGTACTTCCTGGACCGTAGATCCTAAGCGCCTATATGGTCCCGTTTGAAGTCCCAAACTTACTACGGCACCCTTATAAACAGGACCCCACTTTAAGGGACCCTAATTTAGAGAGCTACTAATGTAAGCCCCCACTTCTGCACCCTACCTACGCCATACCCTCAACCCAAACACTTGACCCTCATCGCTTTATGCGGAAGAGGAAGCCCACAACCCTGATCCCTGAGCCCACATCCCTGCAAGCATTAATCGACAAAACTACAACCCTAAAGTCCCGAAACGCCGAAGCCCCAAAACTTAAACCCTATTCGATGCAACTTAAGGGTTTGGGGTAAAAGCACAGTGTCTTTTGTTAGAATCCGATCATGCGAAGTCCTCCACTGGCAGGCCATGAGCAAGCTGCGTCGTATGAAGAGCGTAGGGGGCCTGGTTGACAAGGCTTTGGGGCTTCAAGCTTCGACTTTAGGGTTGGTGTCTGCGGTTTTGGGATGTAGGGCTCAGGTTTCATAGGGTCAGGGCCAGCCTGGAGGCCCAGGTTGCTGCGCAATGAAGAGTTCCGATGAGATTGGACTGTAATCTTGCAATTCCCTAGGGCTCCAGTTACCTAAATAGTAGGTTACTGGGGTACATTATATATGGTTAGTAACCTACTATTAGTTAGCATATACCATTTCCATTTTCTAACCATGCACACCCCCCTAGCACCCAAACCATAACAACCTATACCTCAACCCTAACCCCACCCAAGACCCACAGGTAGAACCCTAGGAATAACTCACCTGAAGACCCAAAACCATAACAACTTATACCTCAACCCTAAACTCACCGACAGACCCATAGCAAGACCCCTAGGATGGAACCACCAGAAGACCCATAGGAAGACCCACATAGAAAAAACCCACCCAAAACCCCATACACCAATACCTGCATAGAAAAACCATATTCCCGAACCCGAAATCCCTAACCCTTGAAAATGGAAATGGTATTCTCTAGTAAAATATCTATATTAGGAATAAGGATTGGGGATATGGTTGTAACAAGAATGAAGTGGTAATATGCACCCACTAAAGGTAATTGCATCACGCTCGCGGGGATGTTTCAGCGGTCTTCTCTCAATGGCATGGTAGAGAACTGCTTCTCTAGACTTTAGTCTTTGAGCTGGCCCCTCTGTAGAACATTTCTGCATGCATTTCTTGACGATCATGAAGGCTGGCCTGGCACTTGCCATATTCTCCGGGATGCCCAGGATGGCATTGCAGGCGTTTCTTTCAGTCCGTCCTGGCTCCTGGTGTGTTCAGGTGCTGGGTCAGTCACGTTTCTCACGACCACGGCTTCAACTCCAGGGCTCGTCCCACAACATGCATAAATGGACAGGGATTTCCGCACTCTCACCACGTGTTGAAAACTTTCAAATTTCCAGCGCCTGTTCTAGCAACCGTGTAGTGAGTAAGAACGGCCTGCTCGGAGGCAGTGCATTCAGCCGACAGAGGCAAGGTAATTTGCCAGCAGATTTGGGACCAATTTTGGCAGTCTCAGCGGGCACTGATCTATAGTAAAGCCTCTGATACAATGCCAGTTGTTGCTTAATCTCGTCCATTGTCATATCCTCGGGACTTTTGAAATGTGTCATATAACTATACTGTATATTTATACTATTTCTTTAAATAAGTTTCTAAATATATTCCGGAAATCTTTAGAAAAACATTTAAAAAGAAATTTAATTTATATTGTAATTATATTGTATATGAGCAAAAATATTAAGCGTAACACGAGAGCACTACAAACAACCTACGATAATTACAAGAATCGTTTAACACAAGGTGCCAGAGTAAAAATACAAAATCTAATTAATTTTTATGAAGACCGTAAAATAGCACAATTCACCACCGCGGATAATTTAATCAGACAGTTTATAACCGCAAAAACGGACAAACAAAAGACGAAGGCAAACAAAGCATATGACAAAATCCACGACAAACATCATGATAAAGAACCACTAGGGCGACAAATGCAGGAAGCAAAGAAGGAAAACAAAAAGCGAAATACTCCGAGCATCTACTCTATAGATGTAATGTTTTATAAACTAAAGTTAGACAAAGACAACGCTATTAAAACCGCCTTCAAAGACCACAAAGGCCGGCCTTTAATTTATTTTTGGAAAGAACCTAAAAGCGCAAATGTAACATCCACCAGATATATAGAGGACTTGGTCGGGAAACGAATTTTTAGATATGAGAAAGAAACTAAAAACATCTTCAAAAAACTAATGGATACACTCAATACAGACCCAGTCTTAGAAGACGATTTGTTTCACACAGAGCAGTATATGGAATGTATCCAAATTAAGAGCCTTGAACGGGTAGATGGCGATACAGATTTTAAGCCAGAAAAGGAGAAACTAACAAATACCGCTAATGTAAGCATGTTTAACATCTACATCCAAACGCCTTTAGACCCCGAGTTTGAAACCTTTATGGAAGCAGTAAGTGTAAAACATTACAAAGAAAACGAGTGTTGGTTTAACACCATATCCGATTGGTATAAGGATACGCTAATGGGCGAGAAGCGAAGGGAGAAGAACAGATTAACACAAAAAAGTATGTTAAAACTGATGAATAAGACCGAAGATGAGTTTTTCAACGAATGGGGCATCAATACAGGATATGGTGCCAGTGTTTGAACACTACGGCATTCAAGTAAGAATATTTAACTCCTTCATAAAGCCGATTTTCAAATACTCGCCGACCAAATACAACCACCATATCCCAACATTATATGCCCTAGTTAAGAATAATCATATCTACACAGCAAACGACAACCTACAAATGTTACGGCAGATGGTGGCCATCCGTGAGAATCAAGATGTAGCGGTTAAGGCATCCCCAGATTACCACATAAACGAGAAAGACGAACCCACGGAATGTAAAATGATACAGTCCTTCAACGACCTTAAGAAATTCAGAGAAAAAGACGAATACACATTAATTTATGACGGTAATGACTGAACACATTTATTTTATGAAAGCAAGATGGCAGGACATGAGCCAATTAACTGGTTGTATCGTATCCGATTTGTAGTTTAAACTTTACATTTAAAAAGAAGAGCATAAGATACAGGATTAAGACACAAAATTTAGTGACAAGTTCCGTTGATGGAACTATAACAGTAAGAACAGAACAGATTTATAACAATATGTCTAAAGCGATGTATGAATTCAACAAGGCATTATTTAATCCCTTACATAAATCCTATTACAACGAAACCGATATACAACTTCTTAAGGAATGCCGAACAACCCCGCCGGTGGGGGAACTACATCAATTCTAATTCTACAAGGTGTTCAACCAAAGAAGCGAGAAATACGACAAATACGCATTTATGACCGAAAGAACCACCGAAATAGATGCAAGAAAAGCTTACACCCACGCCTTCAACCAAATTACCGAAATCCCCGTCTTTAGTCAGCTTGATATCTGGAAGCATTTCAATTACAAAGCCCACGATTACAGCAAGTTTCACGAACTGACTTTGTTTTTTGTGAAACCTAAAGAACAAGCGTTGTTTTTAATAAGGCACACTGTTTAGTGTATGGTAGGTTATTAAAGCACTACGCCGATAAATGCGAAATCCTACGTACATGATAAAGAGCCTTCTAGAGTGTATAAGGTGAATTACACGAAACTTATTAAACAGTTATGGGCAACCGAAATATCAGACCACTACCCAGAAGATGCTAAAATCAAGAAGCTTATAGCAAATGTAAATTTTGGATTGTTAGAGAAGGGCACGAACAAATCTTCTAAAAGATTTGCCTTTGACAGTCTTCGGGAAGCGCTGTATTATCAACTAGAAGTGGGAGGCAAGATTGACAAAATCACCGGATAGGACGAAGACGACAAGGAATTGGACAGAAAATATTACTGCTTAACGGTGACTGATAGGGTGGCATTAAGAAACGGATACACTTACATAAAGGAGTTACTTATTCAAATCCATAATCATAAAATACAAGAGGATTATAACAAATTAATAAAGAATGGTGTTGATGTATGGAGTATTAAAGCAGATGCCTTTGTAATTAGACACGAGCACTTAAGCAAGGCAAAGAAAGCAATAACCTTTAACGGTAACATCGGAGGATGGAGACACGAAAAAGGTAAATCAATAATCCCGCCGACAGAGCAACACAAAATGAAAGACAANAGCACTTAAGCAAGGCAAAGAAAGCAATAACCTTTAACGGTAACATCGGAGGATGGAGACACGAAAAAGGTAAATCAATAATCCCGCCGACAGAGCAACACAAAATGAAAGACAATCTAATAACAACTTTACCCGAATATACAAATGAAACACTAGAAATTCAAGACGAGTGGGACACCGAAAGCATCGCAAAACAAATTACTCAACATACCCCACTTATTGTAAGAAGTAAATACGCAGGGGCGACAAATCGCATATAGCGAAGCATTTCACCAAGTTAGGTTATAAAGCATTGTTTGTAGTCCCCCAGAACAGCTTCTCGCAAAATATAGATGATGAAGCAATCACTACAAATAAATTCTTTGCTATTCCTGTCGGCGACGGGGAGAATCTACCAGAGTTTGACCATAGCAAATTTAATTGTATAGTGTTTGATGAAATCTATATGAACAGTTTTTACATCCTAAATAGAATACGAGAGTTTGTCAATCATAACCCCGATAAAATTATTATAGGAGCGGAAGATGTTAAACAACTTCCCCCGATTGAAGACCTAACCAATACCAGAAAGCCCGACGAATACCCCAACGACTGTATCAACCAAATATTTAAATATAATATGATGCTTAAGATTTGTAAGAGGTTAGGGACGAAGGACGACCCAAAAGCGAGTGAGAACCGCAACACCTTAAACCGTATGTATGACGACATGTGGATAAACTGCATTCCTATAACCGAATTTTAACAACGGAGAGCCAAACGAAGAAAATCTACACCGATACTTAGCAAATAAAATTAAGAGCTATAAGTTACAAGACGAAGCAAAGAAACGGAAAATACATAATGACGAATATGTTGATGTAGATTGGTTTATGAAAAGGATAAACGGAAACTGCCAAAACTGCGGTTGTCGCTTTGAGTTTGACACTACAAACGGCTATTTAACAAATAACATAACGTGCCAACCTTTGAATAACGAAGATGCCCATCATAAAGCTAATTGTGAAGCTTGGTGTAAATTATGTAACTGCACTGCAAGATAAACATTAAGTGTTTTTAATGTTTATCTTACTTTTTAAATTCAATATTTAGATTAGGAAATTTTTTATTTGTATCCTGAACTGATGCTTCAATAGTTGGTTTATTCCATAAAATAATTTTAGCCCAGAATCTAGCGGTTTTCTGGTCTTTCCAATCTTGGTTTGGTTTGTGTCTCGCTACATAGTTATTTTTGCGCTCTTCGTCTTTATGCTTTGTGAAATCACTGTATCCACTAGCTCCGAATGATACTGTTTTACTATCATTTATAACCGCATCGTATTTCTTTTTAGGGTTTTTTGATTTCTTCATTATTACTTCTACCATTAATAATATTTAGAAAATTATTGATTAAAATTATAATCTATTGTTGATGCTACACTTCCCGAACTGCTTACTATCGTTGATGGTCGCGCGCTGTTACTGCTTCTTCTTGAACTGCTTACACTCTGTGGTAATGAACTATTTATGCTGAGTGGTTTAGAACTTGCTACGCTTTCGGGTGGCGTGACTGTTGGATAAACTGGTAGTGCTGGATTACTTGGACGCCTTGACGATGAACTACTACTGGACTGCGGAGGCGTTGAATCCTTCTTGCTTACTGCTTCTACTTCTTCGCTTTCTTCTTCTATGCTTTCCTTACTTTCTGTACTAACTTCCCTACCAAAGCCGAAAAACTCTTTCAATCTTCTTAAATCTTCCAGAATCTGCGTTTGCTGTTGTGCTGTATCAGACGATTTAGAAGTGCTTCTACTTATGTTATTAGGTAATCCGCTAGGCATTGAACTAGGGGGTGATGGTTCCGATGACGATGAGATACATTTCTGTTTCAACATATATCTAAAAGTTTGTGTCATTTTGTTTCTTCAATCCATTAACAAGCTTTCTTAATCTGTAACTTCACTATCAAATATCCACCCTATACCTTCAAAATCTGGATAATCTGCCAATACTCCTTTTTCTGCTGTTGTTTTACCTTCTTCCTGTATTACTTCAACATCATAACCTGTAGTANCCTTCAAAATCTGGATAATCTGCCAATACTCCTTTTTCTGCTGTTGTTTTACCTTCTTCCTGTATTACTTCAACATCATAACCTGTAGTATCTAAAAACGGATTAAACATACCTCTAATGTAAACATCATCATCGGATGCTCTCCTTTTCCTTTTTGGTAGCTTTGCTTTATATAAGTTTAATCGTCTGTTCATATTAATAAAGTAGAATATTTTCTACACCTAAAGCACTTCTGGCACCTCTTATCGCTACTTCCTTTGCTACTTCTTTACCTGCTTCTAATACCGATGACCCCGCACTTGCTAAAAAATTGACGAACAACGCCACCGCTACTGCTACTTGCTTGGCTTCTTTTCATACTTTTCCATTCATTCTGTTTAGACTTTAATTTTTTTGGATTTGCTAATACTGACCATCTGCCTTCGTTCATCAATCCTTGTATAATACCCGATAAAAATTGCTTTGTCCTAATGTCATTCGGTTCGTCATTTACTTGTTCTTTTATTTCGTCTGTCAATAAGTCTCTATAAAACAATTGAAATAACAAATCATCAAAAGTAATATCGTTATTTAACATAATTTTAGAAGCGTCATTATCAAAATTAAACGCTCCCCTTTGAGATGTTGTTAGTTGGTCGTCTTCCGCTGGTATTAACTCTTCTTCTGATACATCATCTTGTAATGGTTCTGTTTCTGGCATTCCTCGTAAATCGTTAAAGCCCGACCTTAACATATTTCTAGTCAATGTGTCGTTCAATTTATTAACTGCTTCCCCGTGTCTTTGTCCTACTTCTTGTTGTCTTTGTGCTAAACCCCTTGCTCGTTGCTCCAATTCTCTTGGTGCGTCTGCGTGATAAATTATTTGTGATTCACTTACACCAACAGGAGTTATTCTTCCTCCTGACCATAGACTTGCTCTATCATCATCGTAAAAATTGTCATTATGTCTACTTAAATGAAAAGTCCCTCCGTTTTGTTGCGCTTGTCTTCTTAATACCATTTCTCTCATCTGTCGGTCTAATACTCTGTTCTGTTGTTCTTTTAACAGTTCTATACGATCCGCTCCATCAAAGAAACTACCTTGTGGTGAGTTTCTAAACTGTGTCGCTGTTCTGTCTGGGAAGGGTCTTAATAGTTTTTGGTCTTCACTTAATAATCCTAAAATTTCATTGAATGNTCCGCTCCATCAAAGAAACTACCTTGTGGTGAGTTTCTAAACTGTGTCGCTGTTCTGTCTGGGAAGGGTCTTAATAGTTTTTGGTCTTCACTTAATAATCCTAAAATTTCATTGAATGTAGGTTTTCGTTTCAATCCGTATTTTTGATAAGGATTAACTATTTCAAATCTTGCCTTTTTAGTTGCCATTGGTTTATATAAGTATATTTAGATAAAAATAATTATATAAAACACAGTTTTTATGATTTTCAATTAAACAAACGTTAGTTTTTTAAGTTCTTCAATTCGCTTTTTCATATGCTCAATTCTTGAATGTGGTAGATTAGGGCGGTGTAACTCATTCATTAAACGGTCTAATTCATTCTGATAATTTTTTCGTTTGTTGCTTTCTAGTAGTTCGTTTCTTGTAAGAATACTACCCTCGTAAGCTTCTCTTAATTTTTGATGTTCTCTTAAATGTTCTAAATATCGTCATTTCAAAAGGACTATATTGTTTAGTCGGGGTGCTTATCTTAAATCCTTTCATATCTTCCGGATGTTGCTTCTTTTTTAACTTCTTGTTATACTTTTTGGAAAACATTTATATAATATATTATTTTTTTATTATCGTCTTTTATTTCTTAATCCTCCTGAAAACATACTCTGAACTAAATTATTTGCTTTCTCTCTTCTCTGGTTTATATATTGTTGTTGTATGAACATAAACTTATCATTAATAATTTCTTGTGGTGTTTTTGTAACGGGTGGTGGTTCTGGTGCCCTTACTTGTTGTTTAACTTGTTTCATATATATGGGTTCTTCATTTGTTATGACTTCATTGTTAATCGGTGGTTGTATTGATACTGCTTTAGGCTTTGCTCTTGGTTTTGGTTTTACTTGCTTATCTTCAGTTTTAGAACATTTATGACTGTATCTTAGCGTCTTTAAAGTTACATTTGCCCCGCAGTCTTTACAATTTGCCTTTTTATGCTTCATCCTATCCGCGTTGTTTTTAAACTGTTGCTCTTCTTCCTTAACTTCTTCGGTTTTGATTTCTTTTGCTTTTACTTTTGTTTCCTTAACCGTTGGTTCTTCAATTGCTTCAATCTAGGTCTTTTTAGTGACCTATTTGAAACAGCAATCCAGTCATTAACTAAAGGTGGCGATGTTGAAACTGTAATCCCCCAACATTAAACATCATGTTCGTCTTCTTTATTATACTATTACTATATCCATCAGGTGCTGAATAATCGAAGTCGCTTAACTCGGTGCAGACAATATACAATGAGTTGAATGGATTTTTAAGTTCATCAACCCACTTGTCCATGTTGTATTTGTCGGCACCGTTGCTTCATAATTACCTATTAATTTATTTACACTCATCGGGTCTTCTAGTATATTACCGCTCCATATAGTGCTTTCTTGTAATTCCTTATCGGTCGGAATTTTGAAGCTATAAGCGTTGTCAGTTATATTCAATATCATTCGTCTTTGGTCACTGTCATAACTTGACGTAAAAAGGTTTTCGGGGAGACCCTGATTAAACGCTTCTTGACTTAATAAGTTACCAATCCTACCCACCAATTGAGAAGCGAAGAAGACTTGGTTTTTCAAATCAATTTTTTAATATGCTTGAACACTACCACCGCTTGTATTATAAATGATAACATACATAAACTGATAAAATCCTTCAGGTGTTGTATAATATGACTGGGGAATAACTTCATCCATTACATACATAACTGTATTTGGATGTGTTTCTAAATTTTCATTCATTTGTATAATAAAGTCGCTACTGCTCTCGCTTTGAGGTAGTCGTTTCTGACTATCAACATAAACTTTATTATAAGTTAATTTACGATTGCTTAACATTACTAATGCATTGAGAATTCTTTTATAAATTAAATTATAGTAATGGCAGGAATAAGAATAGCCGAGGTTTTACAAAATTTAGCAAGAACAGGTAGAATAAATCAATCGGACGACTTTTTACAATCATTACAGGGAAGGCTAAGAAACAATATTCAGTTTAATCCAGCAAGAGAATTTATTCAAGAGCAGTTAAACGACAATGCTAAGAATAAGAAAAGGTTAATGTCAAGAGCAGACGATTTTAACGCACACTTTAACAGCAAGCAAGCGCTACAAAATCCCAAATATAGAGAAGTCGTTAATGTTGAAAATACAAATTATATAGATGATGTAGAAGGACTGAAAACAGCTTATGCTAATAATACTGGTTTGTTTTAGGTCGGGTAATATATTATATATTTCTGGAACTGGTGGGAAAAGTGCATTGGTGCTAAAGGTAATGATGTATTCAGTGACATATTTCTATTACCTTCACATAATTTACAATTTTCAGATAAATATAGAGATGTTATGAATGAGTTAGAGAAAAACCCAGATGTTACGCGTCTTGTTGGTCATAGTTTAGGCAGTTCGGTTCTTCAGGAAATAAACAACAGGAATAATCAAAAGTATATTACGACTACTTGTAACGCTCCGTTTATAGCATTTGGTAATAGGGGTGGTAAAAACCCGCATCACTTACGATTTTCAAATAGGGGCGATGTAATAAGCGCTTTAGATAGAGATGCCATTAAGATAGATACTGGAACTAATAACCCTATACAGGCACATAAAGTTGATAATTTTAAAACACAAGGAACATTTAGAGTAGGTGAAGATAATACAATGGGAGTAACAAGTCATCCTAATGCAATAACCATACAACAACAACAAAATCAACCATAACATAGGAAAAAGACTTAAACTTATAAAAACTACCATTATTCATATAATATGTCCAATTGTTAACATCCTCATTTGTTATTCTTTTGTAATTTCTTAAACGAAAAATACATTTATCATCACCTTCTAAACATATGATTTCTTTGTATGTTACGCCGTCAATTTCACATTTTATTAATGTATTTTTAGGTAAGTTTTCTGGCTTAGTGATGTTTAATAAGTTGCTTCCAGTTTCAAATTCAAAAAAATATTTTTACCTTGCTATATAAAAAGTATTTTTTAATATTAGCACCATATTCATAAATAACATTCCAATATTTATTAGGGCTCCAACATATATTGGAATAATTACACCTAGTGTTGCCCCGATGAATAATTCTTCCATTAATTTATCAGGTATTATATACTTAAATATGAACAAAAATACTATTTACAAACCGTACAAGGATTCAATATTAAACGGTAAAACAAACAAACTAAATAGCATAATACCAAAATGATATTAACAAAAAAGACTATAATAGTATATAAGATATGTTGGAAGCAAAACAACAAATAATTATAAAAAATAATGATATTAAAACTAAAAAGATTTTACAGTCGTCAGACTCTAATAGGAAGATATTACCACCTGAAGCATGAAACAAAAAGAAATACATTAAACAATAAAAATATTCTAGTCTAGTTTATATAATAATGGATAATTTAGTGGCAGAAGCGAGTGATGTAGTGAGCCCAGCCTTAGACTTTGGCGTACCTAAAACCGCGCAGTATGTAACAGACCGAAGACATGTTAATTATTTTCCATCGGGTAGTAGTATTTACACGAGCGCCACTGGGAACAAAAACATTAGATTTTATGTTAGAGGTGAAGATGGAACTTATTCAGATTTATCAAGTCTTCGTTTATTCGCTAATCTTCAAAACGACGGTGATACTGATGCTCAGTGTTTACGACCACTTACAGGATTACACGGGTTCTTCAATCGTTATAGATGCACTGTAAGAGGTCAGTTAGTTCAAGACATTGACCAATATAATAGACATTGCGAGTTGTACAACAGTTTTAAATCGGTTGAAGCTCGTCATATGGACGACATTGGAAGTAGCGCTACTCCTAGATGGGATGACGACTGGCGACATAAAGTTTAGACCAGTTTGTAAGAGTTAATAATGCTAATGATGATGTTGTTAGAACCGAAGGTGAATTGCCAACTGGAGCAGATGCTAAAGATTGCACCGACCATAACAAATGGGGTAAAATATCTAATCGTTATACTCGTCATTCAGTGAGTGGCATTCGTAAAGGTGAATACTTTAGACTCGGACATCAGTTTAAATGTGGGTTTTTGGAAAGCAACTATTATTTGCCAGTTCGCTATGCCCAGTTAGAAATTGAAATAACTATCGTATCAGATGCTGACGAACCAGTAATTAAAGGAGTAACTTCAGCAAGTGCTGATACCATCGGACGTGATAGAGGCGGTGCTTATTTTGCTGAAGGAGACACCACGACAAAATGGCAACTTAACAATATCATTTAAGAGCGGAAGTTGTGACCTTAGACAGTGCCGTAAATAATAATATCACGAGTCACTTATTACAAGGCGGTTCATTGAAAATTGTTTATCCGATGTATCACACAATATCACAGTCATTTAACGCATCGGGAACAGAAATTAATATGAATGTTGTAAAATCGGCAAGTAAGTTAAACGGTGCTTTCATTACTTTCTATAGAACGCAACGAGGCAATCATTTAACAAACGGAAAAGAAGACAATTATTATTTACCCGACAACTTTGTTAATAAGCGATTTAATTATTTCTATAACCCTATGATTAACCCAAGATTTAACGACCGCGGGTTAATGTTACTGGTGATGACGCTGGTTATGGATCTGCTGACAAGAATTATAACATTTCGTGGCAGATACAAATAGCAAATAAAAAGTATCCAGAATTTGAAAGTCAAAGTTTAGCGGAACATATGTATTTCTTACGAAGAATGTTAAATAATATGAACCGAGACCAAGACGCGTGTAGTATTACTTATGAACAATACGCAACAAATAAATCTATTATTGGTATAGCGTTTGAAAAGATGAATGAGCAAAATCTAACAGGTATAAACACTAAGATGGGGTCTTTGATGACTGCTAAAATCAAACCATATAAAACATTAACAGAAAATGAGCTCATACAGGAAATATTTGTACATCTCATTTCAGAGAATGTAATTGAAATTCGCTCAGATGGCGCAGTGGTCTATGATTAAAAAAGTGTATAAACATTAAATAATCTATAATAACAATATTAATGAATAATCAGTCAATAATATTAGATGGGTCGCGTGTAGTTTATGCTACAGAATTCATAACAGTTAGTGAGACTGGCACATCATCACTACAACAGGGTTATGCTACAATAACATATGTAGATAATGAAATATCAAATATTAATGTAGGCGCAGGTGGTGGTATAACTCAGGCAGAGTTGGATACACAATTAGCACCAATAATAGCCGTTAATGATGGTCAACATGTGGTAATTACTGATATTAATAATAATCTTGCTAATAATTTCCAAGCGACGGCACAGTTAAATACTTATTTTTACAATAAGACACAGGTAGATAGTGCTATTGCTGTTGTAGATACTAAGGCATTAGATAATTTCAATTCTATAAACGCTATTACTACAAATTTAACTAATAATTATAAGAACAATACACAACTTGATGACGATTATTACACGAAGACCCAAATTGATGCTAATAACTGGATAGATAATACAGCACTAGCACCTTATGCCACAACAGCAACACTAACAGCAACTTACCAGACTAATTCGCAATTAGGATCAAATTATTATAATAAAGGCGAAGTGGTTACATTAGTAGCAGGAGCAGGTGGTGGTGTCAGTAATCCTATTGAATTAGTAGATAATAATACAAGTATTGAAAGATATACAAACGCTACAAATCTAATATTTCCTTAGATTTATTAATAAATGAAACGGCAAGTGCTATACGACTAATCAACGGAACTAATGACGATACTGATACAAATAGTGTTGAATGTAACAATACAACAAACGGAACAACATTTTTTAAACAAGTATTCTTCAACGGAGCAATTAGTATTAATAACGATACTGTATTTCTACCAGTCTCTACTAATGGCATTTCATTATGGAGAGTATCAAACAATACAAACCCGACACTACGAATTAGAGACGGAACGGCACAATGGATTTATGTTAATAGTAATTTAAAATGCACTAACGCTAATACAGAAGATGGGAATATTATGATTTTAAATGATAATTCAGCAGTTACAAATTCTAATAGAATGAGATTAGGAAGTTTGACAAGCGCGGAAGTAGGAATAGGAAAAGCAAACGAAAGCGGATATTTTTTATCAGTCGGAGGAGCGACGAAGGTAGATAGTTTGGAAGTTGATATTAATATTACAATGAATGGAGATACAATAACTTCAACAAATGGTAATGGTATTGAAGTATTTAAAAATACAACAGACGCAAGTAATGTTTTAACAGTGAAAAATGCACAAGGATATATTAAAATGCATAGTTTTACTATTAATGCTTATAATACTTCTAACGATAGTCAATCGTTATTAGTATTGAATACCGCTACAGCAGGTGGTGCCGTATATTGTAATAATTTAGGAACTGGAGCAATAGCAGGAGGAGCAACGAGACTAAATGCAGCAGGAGGAGGAGGTTCAAATCTTAGTGGTAATTGTTTATTTAATGGAACTGATAATACATTTAATAATAATATCTTAATTAATAGTAGAGGTAGAATATACCAACAATCTAATGCGAATTTTTCATTAAATTTCATTTCAACAATAGAGCAAAACTTCAATACAATCTAATAGAAGTGCCGACCCACAAGCAAGTGAAATATTTATAAATTTAAATGATACAGCAGGTATTACATTAAATAAGGCGACAACGTGTAATGACACCGTTAATGTAGTTGGTAAATTACCAGCAGAGGGTGAATTTGATGTAGATGTTAATTTTACAGGAACACCGGAATTTAGAGTGTTAGGAAATGCCGTTAATTTCTTTGAAAGATTTAGTATAACTCATAGTACATCGGTAGGAAATGTAGAACAAATATATTTAAGGAACCCTGACACAGACGGGGAAACGATTATAGAAATAGGAACTAAAGATGTCTTCAAAGTTGAAACCGCTAAAATAGTTGTTGATGGTGATGTTGAATATACCGGAAGTTTAATACCTTCATCAGATGAAAGGTTAAAGAAGGACATTAAAGAATTGGACAGTAAAAGGAAGCAGTTGATTTAGTTAAATACATCGTTCCGAAAACTTACCGTTTTATTGATGACAGACAGACAGCAAGGTAAATCGTGTTGCGGTTTTATAGCTAATGACTTTATGAATGCTAAGAAGATGCCGAAAGAATGGCAGAACATAGTAAAAGAGGGAACGGACGGATATTTAAAGTTTGATTATACAATGACCACTCCCCTGCTTTGGTCTGCTTTACAACATACAATAAAAGAAAATGAAGAAATGAAAGATTTATTTAAAGCAATGAAAAAGGAAATGACCACCCTTAAAGGTGAAATAACAAAGTTGAAGAAGAAAGTAAACAAATAATTGTGATAGTGATTAATATAATATAAGCTATTGTATATGAGTGAGTTTGAAAATCAGTATAAAGTTTGTATGGAACTAATAAAACAAAAATCAAAAGAAGTATCCGAAACAGATATATTATTAACAGCGATGAAAGACCTATTAGATAAGTTAGAAATGGAAGAAAAGAAGGTAGAAGCATTAAAAAAGAAAACGAGATGTCCTTGTTTTAATTTTTTTCTTTACATTGCTGTCCTGTATCAAAATTTTAGTGATAATGAATACTATAAATATACAATATTGTGAATTATCTAGTGACTTTAAATGTTCTTGGTGCTTATTGCTCCGCATGTGTTCTTGCTTAGGACAGTTTGTATATCTACCGCCACATTCACATTCAAATTTTAATCCTTTTTGTATTTTCAGGTATTCTTTGTTGTTTTCACGGTAAAGTCCATCATTTTCTCGTTTCTTGTCCTTATTCTTCTCACGATAAACTTTGTCATATTCTTGCTTTACTTCTTTATGTGTTTCTCTAAATTCTCTACCTACTTCATCTGCTTCATCTTTGCTTCTGTATGCCTTAACCATATTTAGGTTTGCTTTCAAATTCTCAATGTATTCTCTCTCGCGCTGTCTTGCTTCCAATGAATTAGCAATATTTTCAGTTCCAATCAAAATCATGTCCCAGCTATCCCAACTTCCATTGTCTCTTATCTTCTTGTGTAAGTCTAAGTTATGGAACCTAACATTCGGATTTAGACATGCTTGTTTATGACAACACTTACGCTTTACAAAATCTGTTGTGTGACCTACATAACAATCACTTATGTTTAGGTCTTTACATCCAATTTTATAGAAATGCGTTTTGCCGTAATCTATTGCTGTCCGTGGCATTGTCCTATAATCTCTTATATACTGTTATTTCTTTAAGTGTCTTCTTCGTCTATCTGAAATACTTTCTCAAAGCGTATATAGAACATGTTATTAACATCTTTAGCATTTGTATTTACATAAAAGAATGAACAGGGGGCATCATTGACTGCTTCTTGATACATATGATATAACCTATTTTTATCTACTAGTGCTGAATTTTCGTCTAAAAAACTATTTACTTCGTTCATATTCTTAAGTCGGAAAATGAACAATGCTGAAGTATTAAGTCTAATTATAGGTGCTAATACACTGTATTTTTGAGTAGATAAAATACATGAAATTGCTGAATGACGACCTCTAGTAAATAAACCGTGAAGAATGCTTGAATATCTTACAAATTTAGGGTCATCCGCAAAATCATCAACAACTATCAAAATGCTAAACAAATCCTTTTGTTTATTCTTCTTCTGAAAATCAATGACTTTATGCTGTGTTTCTATTAACTTCTTCAATGCTATAGGGTCGTATTCTTCATAATAAACTTGTTCCTTTTCCGTATCCACCTTCATTACATCAGTTACATATTTCTTAACTGGTGTCCATGTGTCATCTACATTTACGGTTGGTGAAAAAATGTAAATCCTTTCAAAGGAGTTTCGGTAGATTTTTAATATCAGATTTTGAATGAGAACAGTCTTTCCACCAGTTGATGAAGCCACGCAAAGCATCCTAGCGGGTAATTTAGGCATCATTTCATATTTACTATTTTTATATTTATAATCGGGTATGTCTATTGGTTCTACGGTTGGGATTTTTTCACTCATAATTATTAGTACTTAGAAAATATATGATTTAAATATATCATGAATGAAAACTACGATGCTTATATTGAAACGACAAACGGTTTAGAAGTAGTAGAAGCGCAGGTAATAAAAGATAGTAAGGTAAAACGATGTTGCTATTTATCATTGTTGTTTGTAAAAGCAGTTTTTATTTGCTTGAACAATGTTAAGAAATCTAAATAGTATAAATGAGCGATATAACTGACAGTGACAAGAAAGGTTTTTTCATAAATGCCAGTGGTATATCTTGTATCCCTTGTAGATGTAAAAGACAATCATACCATAAGGAAACTAAGACAACTAAGGAAAACAGTATAGTTACAACAAATAGACGAAATTTGAAATTTGGTGGTGGGAGGAATGTTTCACCCGATGAAAATGGGATATTCAAAACTGTCGGTCAAGTTGGAAGCGTTGACATATGTGATAATGGATGGGGGCAAAATAGAGTTACCTCTGAGGAATGCGAACAAAGATTAGAAGGAATTGAAACAGACATTGAAGTCATCAAGAAGGACACAGAAAGGTTGGAGTTTGAACTAAATGACTTGAAACTAAAAATTAGTAAGAAATTTATATAGTATAGATATGGAGTGTTTATTTCCCAAGAAAGAAAAAGAGGAAGAGAAGAACAATTGGTTAGAAGAACGAAGGAACATAAGAAAATATAATGCTAGATTAAATGCGATTTTGGATGAACTAGAGGATTATTATCACTATGAAGAATATAAGAAACGATTTAAACTGTTGTTTGAGTTTTATCAGTTAGACGAATTACTAAAATAATCTAAAGATGTATCTTTATTATGTTCTGACAGTGCCCCCATACCAGTGCCCCGCGTGCTTCCATAAGTGCATCAACAGAATGTGGTAACGGTCTAATTAGTTTGTTTCGTGCTTTGGGAAGAAGGAGAAGAAAAAACCGATAGTCCCTATACAATGTTCTAATGATTTAATTCAGGAATTCAAATCATTAGAGTATTGTTTCGGTCTAAGAAAATAGCTTCTGAAGAAAAAACACTTAAAGAAATAACAACTTTATATATCAAAAGGAAAATGGATTATACAAATTTAAATACATATAAAATACAAGCGAAGTATATCAAGAAGATATATGAAATGAAAATAAATGAAATAGATTACTTAAACAAAATTAAGGAGTTATGTAAATTGCCTAAAGTTTATGAAAGTGTTTTTGACCAAGACGATGTCTTGAATGTTAGGCGCGATATATGTATGTTGGAAGGTAAAATTCAGGAAGATAAATATTTTTTAAAACATTATTCAGACTTAATTGAACATATTGAAACACTTTGTCAGAATGGGGGAAGCGGAGACGCTAAATATTTAGATGTGAAACCAAAGAATAAAGTTAAGTGGTTGAATAAAAGTATTCAGGACATTGAAGAAGAATGCGGCGAACTAGTCAAGCCTAAATAATAAACCAATAATAATATTACTTGTTGAAATAATATGATTCTTGTTTCTTATCCCTACCTTATTCCCAAACCTTATTCCTATTATTGTAAAATTATTAGAGAAGACCATTTCCATTTTCAAGGGTTAGGGATTTCGGGTTGATACTATCGGGTTTTCTATGGAGGTATTGGTATATGGGTTTGAGGTTGGTGTTTTTCTATGTGGTGGTGTATGGGTCTTTTAGTGGTTCCATTATATGGGCATTGGGGTATAGGTTGTTATGGTTTTGGGTCTTCGGGTGAGTTATTCCTAGGGTTCTATCTATGGGTCTTGGATGGGTTTAGGGTTGAGGTATAGGTTGTTATGGTTTGGGTGCTAGGGGGGTGTGCATGGTTAGAAAATGGAAATGGTATATGCTAACTCTATTTAGGTAACTGGAGCCCTAGGGATTGCAGGTCGGGAGTTCCAAGTGCAGTGCAGACTTTAAGGCTCGCGGGGTGGGATGGCGTTGGGCGCATGGAGGTTTGGGTTTTTTCTCGTCGTCGTAGTAGTGTAGTAAGTTACTAGTAGTAAGTGTAGTAACGTGCATAGTAGTTACGGGTCATGCCAACACTAAAGCTTTGCCCCTCGAGCGCAGATCCTCTAGACGAGTTGAGCGTCGACTTGGCCGTCCCCTCGTGTGGGAGGCTTCTGAAGCCTAGGCGTCGACCCTTTCAGATACCCTGAGCTCTAAACCTGTACCCTGAAACCATCACCCTGAAAGGAAAGGCCATCAGAACCCGAAGACAAAGGTCCCTGAGCCCCAAACCGCAGATCCGTCCCTCTCTGGCTGGCCGAGGTTGGAGACACGGAAGCTGTGGCCAACTGGGGTCATGTCATTGGTAAGGTGCGACCCGGCCCTAGGGTTGTCGGTTTTAGGAGTACAGGGGGTTTCTAGAGTTTCAGGTGTAAGACTTATAGGAGTGTCGCGTAATTGGTAATCTTTGGGTGTGGAGTTGAGGGTATAGGGCGTATGCTTCGGGATTGCCGGTTTGGGGTCGGAGGTTTAAGGTATGAGCATCAAGAAACGCAATACGAATTCGTGGTTAGCGTTTACACAATACTTCAATGTAGCCCTTACATAGATACGTGCAAGGTCTCATTGTAAATTTCAAGGTGTGCTGTCAGGTGCAGTCGCTCCCTTGACCTAAGAGGCTGTGGAAGCTCTGAAGAGCCGAAATGCTTTAGACTCCAGACCTGGAGCAACTTCCCTTCCGGACCGACTCTCCTGCCGTGAAACGCTCCGTGATCTACAGCCTACCAAGTACCGACAGCCGATTGCAGGCATACAACTTAAGTTCCATGTCGTTTTGCAATTGCACACTCCCCAGAAAAAGAAATCGTGTACCATAGTTGGCTCAATCAACACATCCAAAACAGAAAACCATCCTCTTCAGCGGAGCTTCACAATTTGCTGCCGCAGGTGCTTCATCGAAAGGTGCTTGATTTTAATGCCCGGTGCCCCAGTGCGGGNGGGGGGGGGGGCGGGCAGTGGTTGGGGGTCCTGGCTGTAACAGACAGAGATGTCGCAATGGGGTTTAGGGTTTCATGGCCACTTGCCATCCGCAGAGCCCTTTACATGTCGACAGTATGCTTCTAGAGCTCCGCCACAACTAAGCCCAGCTAGCGCTCCAGCTTCGACCTAAGAACCCCAGACCTATGCCATGCCAGGAAGTTCGAGACACAATCCACAATGAGAATAATCATCTTACCTTAGCAATAGCAACAGTGCTGGAAGCAGTACCTGTTCAAATCATAAATGGCTAGTGCAATTCCAGAACCCGAAACGTTACAGTCCTTGCAAGCATAACTTCGAACATACCGGATCGCAGAGTAGCACGAAATGGATTTGTGTGTGTCTCCGAGCTTTCCAGACCTCGACACAGACCTCGCGTCTCGAGAGTTGCGTTTAGGGTTTAAGAGTTGACCTTGCTCATAGGTCCCATGGTCACTAAAGTGCCACCTTAGTGGACACAGGAGTGGTTTTGCATATCCTTACCGGAGAACTAATTAAGTGCTAGAGCTGCTAGAGTGTTCAAGACCTGAAGCGCAAAACAACCTGGACACAGAAGGAGTCGTAGGATGATTCATCTATCGGGCTCAGGGTTGACGTTGCAAGGTGTGTGGGGTTGGGGCGGGGTTCGCCCCGGCTTGGCATTTTGAAGTATGACGTTTCTTAGGTTTCATTTCCGACGGTTCTGGCGAACAAGTCAAGGCTTCCTGTTGAACTGTTCGGGGGAGCTTTAGGGATTGCTGTAGGGCATGTCAGTCCAAGGCTTTCCAAGGTGTAGGGTTTTAGTTTTTACGAGTGTAGTGGCTTTAGAGTCACTTTAGAGTTTACTTGCCGTGGAGCCGTGGTGCAGCCGGGAGTCTGCACGCCACCTTCTTCGGTCTGCGAAAGAGAGCGGAGACAAAGCGATAGATAGAGAGATAGAGAGAGATAGAGAGAGATAGAGAGAGAGAGGGAGACAGACACAGACAAAGAGTGAGTGCGAGTGTGAGAGCGAGAGCGAGAGTGAGAGTGAGAGTGAAAGGAAATAATTACGCAAGGAGATGTAGAGAGCCCAAGACAAAAGCCCACGTTTATCCGCCTGCTGTGCCACTACACCAACCTCCAAACCTTTGTAAAGTCCTTGGGCCATGAAGGCTGTGAAAGACAAGGCGATTCGCAAACGCCGATTTGAGGAGGTCAGATGTTTGACAGTCCTGGGTCAACTTCAGGGGTTTAGGCCTAAATGCCATAGCCTTGTTATCTAAATCCCAAGCACAGATCCCCTCCACCTCTACATACTAAACCCGGAATGGCTTGTTTCCTGGCGGGTCTGGGACCTCAGTGCTTTAGGCTTTGGGTCGCATGTACACCTGAGAATATACTCACCTACATGAGGACCTACATTTCTACTACCGGAATCCCACATACCTATTTGCTGAGTCCTTTGGATCCTTAAAACCCCTGTAAACCCAGATCCTTTTAACCCTTATATAGCGAATCGAAAAGCTTCGCAAAGAAGAATCTTGTAGAACCATTGTGGAAACCCCTACATTCCCGCAGTGCCCATGCATGTGTGTTTGTGTGTGTGTGTGTGTGCGTAGATGTGTGTGTTTAGCTGTGTGTCTGTACATCTGTATATACACATAATATCTCTCTCTCTATATTTATATATATTTGTATGCAGGCATGCATCCATGTATGCATGCATGGACGTATGTATGTACGTACGTATGTACGTATGTATGTACGTATGTATGTACGTGTGTATGTACGTATGTATGTATGTATGTCTGTGTCTGTATATGTGTATATTGTATATATATATATATACACACACACACACACATAGGGGGGCGTGCATGTCGGGACGTATATATTCTTCGTTTTTGCATTAATAGACACATGAATGTGTTCATTTAGTTGTTGTTGTTTCTTTTAGTCTCGCTTGTATATGCGTAATGTTCGTATGTTTCATTCTGCGTTCCTATGTTTGGGATATTTGTGTATACATGTGTGTGTATATATATACATATATCTATATATAGTATTTATGTATGTGTGTAGCCCAGAATATCATCTTGTGCCGGCTCCACTGCAGTAGTCGCTCAGTCGTCTCAGATTTGACAGAGTGGCAACTATCCTGAACGCCATGTCCTCGCCTCCTCGAGCACTTATGCTTAAAGATTTCGGGTTCACACCCTAAACCCTGAACCCTAAATTTCTATACCCTAAACCTTTCTCAGCCAACCTGGGGCTGCTCAGGGATTACATTCCCTTGGAGTTGCCTGTCAGAAACGGGTCTTGCGACTTGTTAAGTAAAGGAGAGACTACAAGGACAGAGACTAAAGGACGCCTTACAATCATTGCATCTTTCACGGTGCATGGTTGGCGGCAAACAAGCTAAGTTGGCTGAATGGCAGTAGAGCCACATAAATACCAGACCTAGACGGGGCCCAAACATGCAAATCCTAAGCACGGAGGCGAAACCCATGAGGCCCCTCACCAGCCCACGCACTGTGAACAATGTAATCAACTCTCAACAAGAACCTAGAAGACCTGGCAGCAAATTCTTCCCACATAACAAACATGAGACAAAGGCTTATGTATGTTTGTATGTATGTATTCATGTCTCTATCTATACACATATGCAGACCATGTGGGGACAGTGAAATTTGTATCCTTACCAGGCAAAGCCTCGCACCTGAGCCTTGAAACTTGCGAACCCAATCCCCAGGAGGAAGCCTCTGGTAAGACGGAGTCTGGTGCTCGCACGGTGCCCGGTGAGCAGAAGAGCCTTGCAGGGGTCGAAGCCAAGTAGTTCGGGGTCGTTTTGGGATTGTGGCGGCTCGAAGCTCGGGGTATTTTTCGTGTAGGGGTTCGGGCTGAAAGGGACTACCCAGGTTTGAAACGGTTGAGCCTTGGGCGGGCTTTGGGAGTAGCAGGGTTTGGACTCAAGGAAGACTGACCACTCGCAGCCTTACAATGCAGGAGTCCGGACTACAGAATTGATGCAAAGCGTGTGAGCGTCAGAATGTCAATGTAGTGTCTCCACTGCCCAGCTGCATTTGTGCTGCGAACGAATCCATGGCATGAGGATTCATGTTATGCTCTTGGTTGCTCTTCGAGGTTTGAGTTGCAGATATTTGGTCATGTCTTCGACTCTAGGACGACAGAAGACCACAATTGCAAGCGTGAAGGCTTAAAATTAAACTTTCAGCCAATGGCCTGAACCCTTAGCCCAAAAGCCAAAACCCCCAAGCCCCATTCCCGAAACCTCGAAAGGGACGCAGTGGTTTGGTCATATAGGTCCGGTTTCAGGGTTTGGGTGAAGAGCATTTTGGGGGGCGTCTGTGAAGCTTCTGATAAGAGTTTGAGCGTTAGCAGCTGTGTCGCCAATAAACTTCATAACCAAGAGTCACTCGCTGCAGCCGAAACCCAGCACCAAGTTCTACAATCACGAACAAGCATCATTGCCATAGAGGTTTAAGCTAGTACGAGAAGCTGACAGTTGTTCGAAGGCCAGGCATAGCGGCAATAGTGTAGGAACCTGATTAAGAAACCCTGGACCTATAACCCCAAAATACTAGGATTCACACAAGGAACCCGAACAAAGGCCCAAGGTTTCTTAATCAGGTTCCTACATTAGTCGCCATACATTTAGCGGGTTTTAGAGTTTGGGGTTCCTGGGCCTCAAACTTCAAGCCCAACTTCAGCTCCTAAACACCACAGCCCCGACCTGAATCCTAAACCCTGAAACCCTACGTCCTGACTGTTCATGCCCCAAATGCCAAGCCCTGAAATTGAAACCTGCAACCTCAAATCTCAACTAAGTCATGGAACCTTAACCGCAAACTTAACATCCTAAGCCTCAAACCCAACACCCTACATCCTCATCTTAAATCCCAAACCTTCAACCCCCGATCCTACATCCTAACCCTCAACTCCAGGTTCTAAACCTCGAACCTGAAGTCTTAAACCGAAACCCAGGACTTCAAATCCTGAAACGCCAGCCTCAACCTTAGAAGACCCCCACACTCCACGCTCGAAACACCGGGGCCACGCCAAGGCACGGGCGTAGCAATTTGGCTGAGTCGCTTGCAGGGGTCCGGGACCCGATCTGGCACAGTTCAGGGTTTAGGGCGGGACTTGAACTGGGGTCTTGACTACATACTTCTAACTTTCTAATTATAATCTTCGGATTACTATTCCCTCAAGTAAGAGGTATTGGGCTCTGAAGGCTTACAATTTGGAGGATCCGGATTTCTGTGGCTTGATTAGGGGCTTTACAGGGCCGTGCAGAAGTTTGGGGCTGATAGGTTCAAAGGTTGGAGTCGGTTCAGGCCGCAAGGGCTTACGGCTCCAGGAAGATACCGCCCAAAGCCCGCCAAGAAGTATCCGCCTAGCCCATGCAACTTCATAGTTTGAGCCTCACGAATGTGTCTCCGGGGGATTCCTGTAGGATTGTAGAATTTTATTGGATTTCACTCGGGCTATTAAGTCCGAAGGCGTCACCTCAAACCCCAAACCACAATATCCTAAAGCCCAAATCTGAAAACTCGCCGCTCCCGACCTGAAGCCTTAGGAAGATGCACCAGACTGTCCAAGGCGTTGCAAGGCAATCTCCCAGCAAGCTTGGGACCTCTCCAAGAAGCTTGCTCGCTCGCCGTGGTCCTGGGATGGATGGTCGTCTTGGTGTTGAGTTGAGGGTTGTGGGGTTTGGGGTGAAGAGGTTGAGGGGCTTAGAGCAAACCCTAAACCCTACACCCAAAGCCCTAGAAATACCAACAGGTAATAGTAGCCCCTTGCACTCCCTTTCTACACATACTGTACTACACACCCACGAACCGTATTGCAAATATTAAGGCCCTTCTCTCTTGGGTCTCAGGCTTCGGTGATTGCGCGAAGTCCTGGCTTTGGTAACCCTCGTGATTGCCTCCAGGACCGAAGATCCCCTAGGCAGGCTATCGAAGCCTTAGATGCCCCCCGCCCCCCCCCAAGTTGCCCTCGATTCTACCCTCCACACACCGACTTTTCAGGGTCTGAGCCGGTGTTGACGAATTTGGTGCTGACAGTATTAACTTTCCTACTTGAGGACGTAATGAGAATAAGCAGCTCTTGAAAGGTAGGGTTTTGAGGGGTGGACCTTAGCATGAACACTGGCGGCCAGATCCGATGTGTCATCTTCCCGAACGCCTAACCCGCCATCGTTTCACGAGGGTTCTTTAGCGGGCTCTAGACGACATGAGGTTGCTGTGGTTCAGCGAGCCTAACCTCGCATGGAGCCATAGAAAGCCGCAGTGCTAAGGGGAAGAGATGTGATGGATCACGAGTGGGATGACCCTCAGCTGCTGTCCGAGCCTTAGTACAGGGTCTGAAACCACGACAACAGCATTTTGGGACATGTGGTTCGTTTATGCTTACTACGAGGACGAACACTGCGTCCAAATTCCAACAGTTAGAGTACATATGGATGGCTGTCAAAGTTAGGATCCCTTTTTGAGTACCCTAAATAATAGGTGCCGTACTATAATCGGGACCCAAAAAGGGACCCTAATTTTGACAACCACCCATATAAGAGTTTTGACCTTGAAGATCGAGCTTGTGCGGTTGAGGATCCTTCCTTGGCACAAGGGTCGTGCCTCTACTACGAGCCCCAGATTCTGGATCAGATAATCACACCAGTAGTGTGCAGGCGAGAGCTGCCAGCAATCGTGCTCTATGGGCTGGACTGAGCTCAGGCACTCTAGGGGCCCCTAGCCTTTCCTTCCCAAGCCAGACACGCCCGAAAGAAACTCAGCCTAAAGCCGAAGCCGGGCAAAGCCCAATTACCAGACTATGACCAGTCGAGACGCCAATCTAAGCGTTAGACCCTATCCCTAGCCAGTAGAGGCCTCAAGCCTAAGCCCAAAAGCCCTGAAGATATGTGAAGGACCTTCAGGCTTGAATCCCATGCGGGGTTTTCCAGTGCTCCGGACTTCTGAGGCGGCAGGGCCTATACCACTAGAGGAGGCACTATGAGCTTTGCGGGTGTCTGTAGTCTATAGCTATGTATGCAGCTGTTGTAACTAAGATAGAACTCGTTTAGAATCTGTCGGCTGTTCCCCCCAAGCCTGTGCAAGTCCTTTGGATAGCGGTCTTGTTCTGGGATTACAGCTTGTGATAAAGATCTCCTCAGCCCGAAGCCAAGGACGCATCTCTTTACCACGGAGTACTTCGACACGCTCATGCTTCTGGCCAATGCCGCATGTAAGCTTCTTGCACTGGCCTCAGGTGCATTCAGGATTACAGGGGCTTAGGGCTCACAGCGGCGACTTGTCATCAAGTACTCGTAGCTCCTTTGCCACTTGTTTTTATTGCCCCTAATGCTGCCTGATTTCGAACACCGTTCGTAACAGTGTGGATACACTGTATCCTTATTGAAGGAAGGAGCAGGAACACAAAATGTCGAGAAGAGCTTGAAGAACAGCCCAACGAGCCGGCTCCAGGCAACACAGCCATGTCTTGTGGCCGCTTCGCCACCTTGTGCGGACCTCGTTTCGACCTCCGCGACATCCCTCCCATGCTTTGTTTGGACTTTTGTGAGACTTCAGCTTCACAGGCGCTGGAGTCCTTAAACCCTTCCCAGGCCTTGGGTTTCAGGTTCGGGGAGTGTGGGTTTCAATCCGCACCGTCCTACTCCGTCTACTCCGTATTACTTTACAGTACAAATGATACCTACAGATACACAGAGACAGAGAGACTGAGAGGTAGAGGGGTCGCTTGTGACTTCTGTCGGGTGTCACTTGTGACTTCTGTGCCGGTGTCGCTTGTGACTTCTCAGTCTCTGCCCTTACAAATTGCTGCAGTGTCCTTACTTGCGGAT
>BGNK01002430.1:0-67500 GCA_003297005.1 Symbiodinium sp. clade A Y106
AGTCTACTGCATCGGCTTTCATGAAGGGCTGAGGTTTCAGGGGTTTAAGACCTGAGGTGAGTGCATTGGCCTGCCATCCCGGTGTATTTATTGTTGTTCAAAACCTGCCTCTCAGCCCTAAACCTCTGTAAACCCTAAACCCCTCAAGCCCAGTAGCTCCTAATCCCTAAACCCTGAATAAACCCTAAGCGAAGCCTAAACCTCCTAAACCGAACTCCTTTAATTAAGATCCCCAACCCTGAGTCTCGTGAGGCCCGCATAGGAAACCGATGTTCCGGCCACAGATGGGAGTTTCCGAAAATTAGGGGGTACCTTATTTTGGGGTCCTTATAATAAGGATCCTACTATTTAGGGTACTATTTTAGAGTCCCCTATTTTCGGAAACTCCCACATCCAGGACCACTCCGCTGCCGTATACGCAGCCCGTGACGTACATGCAGCCGTCGGATACTCAACTCCTGGCTCAGGTCAAGAGACTTCTAATANGTCCCCTATTTTCGGAAACTCCCACATCCAGGACCACTCCGCTGCCGTATACGCAGCCCGTGACGTACATGCAGCCGTCGGATACTCAACTCCTGGCTCAGGTCAAGAGACTTCTAATAATACCAATACTAACAGATGTGATGCATACTACTACGCATATTAAGTATACTGATAGTCATAAGTAAGAGTTATAGTAACAGTTGTACTTGAAAATACAACAATAATCATCATACCAATAAGTTACACAATACTACCTTCAGAATGCTGTAACGATTCTGAAAATCTTGCTGCCCTGAATCCTCCACCTCAAGCTCTTGAGCTGTGAGGTTGGAGGGTTTGAGGGGTTCGTGCGACATCCACCCGAAAACTTTGCGGTTTGGGANGCTGTAACGATTCTGAAAATCTTGCTGCCCTGAATCCTCCACCTCAAGCTCTTGAGCTGTGAGGTTGGAGGGTTTGAGGGGTTCGTGCGACATCCACCCGAAAACTTTGCGGTTTGGGAATTTCCGAAAATTAGGGGTACCTTATTGGGGGTCCTTGGAATAAGGATCCTACTATTTAGGGTACTATATTAGGGTCCCTATTTTCGGAAACTCTCGTTTAGGTTTAGGATTTAGGAATTGTTAGGGCCTCTTTGCTGTTGGAGCCTTCGGGAGCAAGCTGATCCCCTGAGGGCAACAGAGACAATCGTAGGTCAGAATAGCAGGAAGCCGGCGATTCCCAAAGTACCGTACTGGATATAGTGTTCACTGAGGTTTGTGGTTTAGAGTTTGAGTTTAGAGCTATGCATTTCAGGTTGTTGCGGTTGTGATAGTCTCATTCGCATTGAACCTTTCCGGAGTGAAGTAGCCAGCGTTCAGGGTCTTACATAAGTTGTTTATGCAGATGCATATTGCACTGGTAGCCCAATGGTCAAAGCACCCAGCCAAGTTAACTACCACCATCTACGACCATTATGTTTCAATGCACCTCCAACAGTGGCAAAAATCGAGCATTGTTGAATGGAGTCCTCTCGTCGCACTTCGGGACAGTCCCCTGACCAAGTAGCGAGTATGGTTTCACTCGGTGGAGTCATTTCATGGCCCAGCTGCATGTCAACATGCACGCTCGAACCCCTAAGTTGTAAAAATGCTGAAAGCCCGAACCCTAAACTCCGAAACCCTGAAACCGTCGGTCTAAACATGCACGTCAATGTATACCCCTAAACCCTAAACACGGTTTAGGGTTTAGGGTTTAATGCCCCTCCTCAGAGTTAAGGACTGCCACTCTGCCAGTGGTGCAGAATCCATATGTGCAGCCGTCGCCGCCTCAAGGGTCCCTGGTTTGTTTGGGAAGTTTAGGGTTTAGGGTTTAGGGAGTGCCTCGGATTGAGGGTTAGAGTTTGTGATGCGTGGACGGCTTCGCACCCTATGTAGACAAGGCTGTAGCTCAGCAAATTGCAAAGATCCCAAGCCACTTCGTCTTTCACCGTGGCTCCAGCTGCTGTTATACCCTGAACACATGTCCTGTGCCATAAGATCCAAAGCCGTGAACCTGTGGCATTCTTCTTCGAGTTTATATGGGATGCGGATTTGTTCCCACAAGTGTTTTTTCCCTGTATCTGTGCTGCATACTTTAATCCACTCATTTGTGTTGCCCGTCCTCACTTCGGTGGGGGCACTTCAGATGAGTAATTGCGCAAGAAGAGTACTTTTATTCTCGAGATGTCTGTACACCTCCCGACCAGCCCAGAGCTATTTCTCTCCTTCCTTGAAGTGATGGGTAGTTTACTAGGGTTTACGGGTTTCTATGGTTTGGGCTTGTAGGGTTCAGGGTGTGGGTTTAGGATCTAGGGTTTTTGCATTTTTGGTGGGAGTTTCGCCTAATGGTTTAGAGTTTAGGGTCTATGGCTACAAGCACGTCAACTACTGTCTTTTGTTGTTTCGCTTACAACTTTGAAGTACAAGTACGACTGTCACGTACTATAGGGGCCTAAATAATTACCAATACTATTTTGGGGCGTCCTTATTATAATCATAGTATAATGAGCCCAGAAACCCGTAGGAACTTTCAGCAGAGGCTTGGGACCGGGACGTTCAGCCCCTCCTACGGGTGCGGCTCCCAGAGGTACGGAGGGCCTCGAAGCTGGTGTGTGAGATCAACCGTTTCTTGTTAGGGCATCTACTCCATGTCTGTCTGTACGTATGTATGTACGTATGTTTGCATGTCTGTATGTCTGCATGTCTGTATGTATGTATGCATGATGTATGTATGTGTACATGTGTTTATACAGTTCCTGAGCATTATCCCAGGTCTCCTGTATTTGCTCGTGATATGATCTCGAACCGTCAGGTTCAGGAGTCATTGGGGATGGGAATAAAAGGAAGGATATTTCCAATTCTCCTTGCTAATCGTCGTGTTGCAGGTCGGTGCTGGTAGTACTGCTACTGTGCAGCCCCGGCAATGCTTAAGTCTCAAGGCTTGCGCCCCCCATAGCCGTGAAAACGTAAACCCTTCTTTTAAACCGTTTAACCCCAAACAGCCCGCTCACCCGATTAACACCGTAATCCCATAACCCTAAACCTTATATACGATAAACACTTAAGATTTCAATTCAATGCCAATCCCCAAATAAACCTTATGCCAAACCGAGATATGGCGCCGTTCCTGCGCCGATCCTGCCGCAGCCAGCTGGGTATATGCCTTGCTCCCGGACGCCTGATTTGTCAGGGTTATGATTCTCCCCTTGCTATGTAGGCCCCTAAGTAAGAAGTTGTGTATGTGCGCACGGGTGGGTGCGTGTTTTCTCTTACTGCGTTTATCGACGACGTTTTATTCGGAAGCTTATCAGATTTGTTCGCTGTTCTTCGGATGTTCCGGGCACACAATAATAATAATTACTGGCACAAACCTAAACTCCATCTCAGGTCATGAACTTCTTGTAAACCTGCGGTGTCCTGAAGCAGTAGACTACGAGACTTTCCCCGAATCTTCTGGATCAGCAGCTCCAAGCGGGGATACAGGCTCAGTAGTAATGCTGGTGATTGAAGTTTCGTCATTATCTATGTGCAGTAGCAGAAGTAGTTGTCAGAAAGGAGCAGTAGGAGGAGCAGCAGCAGGAAGGAGAGGTGCCCAGCAGCAGGAGGAGTGAAGGCGAAGAACCTCGTCGAAGCAATACCATGCCATACCAACCAAAATAGGGATCCGAAACTCATCGGCCGCAGCCTGAAACAAATTCTAAACCTTGAAACCCCGAAAGTTGCATAGGCTATACCCCTAGACGCAGGTACAGCTATGACCCCAGCCCTCATGCTGGCGCGGCATCGCCTCTCGACATGTTTCTTTCTGGGAGCTTAGCTGTACGACTCGTGTGCACAGGCTTCCGGCTTTAAGGTGTTTTTGAGGATGTCTCGCTCGCCGGTTGGGGTCTACGGAGATTGAACGTTGATGTCTCTTTCCCGGTTTAGCAAGTTGGGCTTTGGACGTTCTTGGCTAGGCATGGGCAGGGTTGCCATTGCAGTAAGGCTACTTGGAGCTACTTCTAATCCTGAGTACACAAGTCATGTATGGCCCGGCTTGCACTTGATAGGGAACCTTGACCTAACAGTGCTGATACCAGCTCCAGGAAACCTGCCTGGGCGATTCAAACCTGTCGGTAGTCCGCAAACCTTAGAATCCACATCCCGAAAAAGCTGAAAATCCTGCGCAACTCCTGCAGCCCAATACGCAGCCCAAGGTTGGCTTTCGTGATCCAAAGCCCTAAACCCTAAACCCCAGTCGCCTCTAGGGTTGTTTGAGTTTCTTGTCCCTGTTTTCCCAAGGGAACATCTAACCTTGATGACGGTTCCCTGTGGGTACAAAGCACTCCTCCCATCGAGCACTTCGAAGTCAGGAAACACTCAGTACCTCATATGAGAGTTTCCGAAAGCAAGGCGAACCCGTTGAACGAAGGACCACTAATTTTCGGGTTCTTTGACGTTTCGTCTACAGATCTGCTGTTCTGAGGTACGCGCCCGCAGCGCTGCCAGCTACTAGCTCCTTCTCGACGGTACCTTAGAGGTTGAGGGACGGCCGGTGTTTTGTTTCGAGTTTAGGGTACTGCAGTGTCTTGTGGGGGCTAACGCGTCCACAGAGTTGGCGTTTACCCATCTCACTTCCTCGGTTTGGGGGGTTTTGACAGGGTCCTTCTGCATCCAGTGCATGTTGGCAAGGTCGTGGGGTTAAACTAAACATATCAGGCTCGAAACCAGCAGTCCTCCCAAAGACTGAAATGAGCCAACACTCAAGCTCTGTTGGGCCGCTTGAACAAGCTCCCGGTGTCGAAGCCTCAGACTCCGAGCTGTAAGACCCTTAACCCTGAAAAACCTACCTTTTTAGGCTTCCTTATGATTTCTTTATATAAGGTCTAACACAAGTAGGTTATTCAGGGTTACGACCCTACCCAGACCGGTCATGAAAAAAACAGAGGAAACACAGGTAGGCAGCTGGGTCTTCGGACCTCAGCGTTGTTTACACATAACATAGGGGGCCTAAATGATTAGGGGCTTGAATAGTATAGGATTCTTTGAAAGGTTCTTATAAAAGGGTCTATAAGGGTTACTATAAGGGCTACTAAAAGGGTTTCGTGTAGCGGCCTTAATAGCTACCTATATTATTTGGGGAGTTCCTGGTTCTAACTATAGTATTGTGGGCCCCGAAACCCTATTGAACTTAGTTAAGGCCCCTATATTATGAACGTTCTCCGCTCTTTGCCTCTACCCCTACCCGGCTCCCCGAAACCATCCCTGTCAATGTATCCCGATGCAAAGTATCTGAAAACCTCCAAAACTCCGAGTGCGTTGTGGCCGATCCCATCTCCGGCTGAGACTAAGCATTTCAGTACACACTGAAGGTCAATGGTCTAGGGCTCAAAGGCTCAAATCCTACAACCTGCTACCGGAAACTTCCCCAAACGCCCAAACCAAACGAAGCCCGGCAAACCGCCCCAAAGCCGAAACCCGACTCGTACTATAGGGGCCTAAATAATTACCGATACTATTTTGGGGGTTCCTTACTATACATAAGTATAGTATAATATACCCCAAAACCCCGTTCGAATTATCAAGGCCCCTATAATTATTAATGTCCCTCAACCCTGAATCCCAGCCTTCATCCCTAAAGTGTGACCCTCAGAGTGTGAGGTTTACCATAGGCATCTGATTAATTGAGTAAGTTTATCTTCCTGAAGGTTCCTTACTCATTAGAACTATACTATAATTGCCCCCAACGCCATCTATCTTCTTGAAGGTTCCTTACACAATATAAGTCAACCCTAAACCGTAAACCCTAAACCCTAAATTATAAGTATACTCTAAGCCATGTTCTAACTATTAAGGCTTCTAAAATCACCCCCGCAAGGCCACTGAGTCGAACGCTGATCTTCCCCCTGAAAGGGAATCCTGAAAGGAAGCCTTTTAAACCACAGATTAAGGAGTAGAACAACCCATCTCTGGGAGTTTCCGTAAATTAGGGGTACCTTAGTTTGGGGTCCTTATAATAAGGATCCTACTATTCAGGGTACGAAATTAGGGTCCCCTATTTTCGGAGGAACCCGATATGAGGTACATGCCTGCGGTGCCTGCTGCGGGCTCCTTCTCGTGGGGGGGCCTTGGGGGTTCCCTTGACTGGGTTTAGGGTTTAGGGTTAAGAAGTTTAATTTAAGTTACCATTATAGGGATCTATAGTAAATAATATGGTCTCTTGCTTATGGTAACTTAAATTAAATCCCTTAACGAGAACCCAGTTGACCCTGAAATTTACTGTTCAGGGTTGAGGGTTCTGGCTTTACTTAGAGACTGCCAAGCTACTAAATCAAGGAACCTACCTTGGGATTGAGGATCCCTTTGTATTAAAGGTATATGCATATTCCTCGATTAAGGGGCTTGGTGGATTTGTGGAGTTTTCCGATCCTTCTTCCAACAAACAGCGTCCTGTACCCAGAGGGTCCATATAGACTTTCATCATGGAATTAGGTCACCAAAACGAACCATAACAAGGATGGTCTTTTGGGACCTTATTCCTTAATAGTCGTATATACAGACCCTTTATGTTAGTAAGCAAGCAAGGCAACCGTAACAGGCTCTACATGTACGGGGCCAGGCCTGAGGCCCAGACCCTAAAATGTAGTACTCTACTTTTTTTGGATGGCTTATTTATAGTTAGGACCCTACCGTGACCCTATAATCAGAAACTAAGGTAACCAAAAAGCCACTGCGTTCGAGGGTCTAGGTAATCTTAGGATGATGTTTCTGGCGTCCTAATGGGCGCTGCTTTCCTGGTGCTTTCAGGTTTAGGGATGGAGGGTACCGGCTGCAGCATTACAACTTGAATAACCCTGAACCCCGAAACCCTTTCCCTAAGAGTCAAAGTAGTCCTCATTTATGGTTTTGGTAGTCAGAAAGGAGCCAAATTTCTAGAATGGTGGGTACTTCTACCCTCAGGGTTTGTTCAATTTGCAACATGCTTTCGTGTTGCGGGTCTGCGGGCCCTTTCCGCAGGACGGTGGATACATTTTCGGGAAAATATACCACAATTGATATAGGGACCTAAATAATTACCTATACTATTTTGGGGCTCCTTATTGTATTTATAGTATAATGGGCCCCCAAAACCCTATTCTAATTATTAAGGCTCCTATATCATGGACTTTTCAGGTTTGAGTTTCCAAGGTTTATGCCTTGGAGCAGTGTTTTATGAGGTGGCTAGCATCTGGAGCCCAAACTAAACCACGTCGCCTAAGCTTCCCAATCCCCGCTTTGTCCGAGGTATGTGCCGGCAGCGGTGCCAGCGACGAGCTCCTTCTCGCCGGGAGCTCATGGGAGCATGAGAAACTGAACCCCGAAAGCTCTGCAAAATCACAGCCAAGCCTGCCTAAATCTGCATACTCTAGATTTACGCAACACGTGTCGGGGCTACTTAACACCCACTGTGATTTTTAGTTAAGGCTTTTGAGGTCAAGAGAACAGGGGTGAGGCGGTTCAAGTTGGCACGTAGGGCTGGAACTTCGTGGTTTTAAGTGGAGGGAATAGGGTTTCAGGCTCGGGGTCTCGATTATCTTGATCCCAACCCCGAACGCCTAAGCCGGAATGTAGGCTGACTTTTTGAAATACTGTTCATCCCCCTTATGGTCTGAGTACCTCTTCATAAAGTATAAGAATAATCAGGCAGTTTGGGGCTGAGGTATGCGCCAGCAGTGGCAGGTACAAGCTCATTTTCGCCTGGAGCTAAGGGATGGGAATGGGCTTGAGGTGTAGGGTTCCTTTAAAGGTGTTATATAAGGGTTCTATAGGGGGTTTAGGCTTTAGGGGACTAAGTAGGAGAGTTGAGGGCTTAGGGCTTAGGGTTCAGGGTTGGGGAGATACAGTCTAGGAGTTTATGATTTCGGGTTCACGGATTTGGGATCAGGGTTTAGGAACTAGAGTTGCAAGTAGCAGCAGATGAACTTCGTGGCCGAATTGGGTTCAGGGTTTAGGGAGTAACAGATGCCCCTTAATGTTTGAAGCTTCGACGAAGATGCAGGAGGAGGAGCTGCAATCTCGGACCCCAAGCCCTACACAGTGCAGCTAAATCCAAAAGAATCCCAACATGCAATGTTTGGACGACCTTTGCATCAGCTCCTCCAGCTTGGCACCAGGTAGGCCTCAGAGATCAATGTGGAAGTTCCTTCAACCTTCGATAACTACCTATGCTATTTTTTTTGAGGGGGGGTTCCTCATTATAACTACGGTATAATATACCCCCAAAACCCTCTTCTACATAATTATTAAGGCCCCTAATCCTTTCGGCTTCGAGTAGGGGCTTCAGGCAGTCAAAGGAGTTCAGCCTACAGGGGTTCAGGGCCTGCGATGGGTTGCGACTTGGTGCAGTTTAAGCAAAGTTCCCGACGATGAAACCAAACTGTTGCCAGGCCTATACAGAACAGTATGTAAACCCTTAACCCGAAATCCTAAACCCTAAAGCCCGAAAACCCTAAACCCTAAAACCCTAAACCCTAAACCCTATGGTCTTGCTCGCTGAGGGTGAGCCAGCCGGTGCGGTCCACGTCCTTTGAGACGCCAGCTCCTCAGTTTGTCCCGTTGCTGTCTGCTTCAAGGAGCATGGGACTTCGAAATTGGGGTCAAAAGTAAGGCAACTACAGTTATAAGTACTTATAACCCCAATTAAGGTACTCATAACCCTACTTACGAAGTGCCATGATCCTCCAAGAAACTCCCAGAAACCCTTCTAGAACGCTCGCTAGAACCCGTATAGAACCTGTGACTGAGTTTAGAATGATCCTCCAAGTGCTGAACACCTCAGCCGACGACCATGGGCCGTGAAAGGTACCCGGCATCCATACCACCAATGGCCGCGGGGGCCTCGCTGAGTGGCCTGCGCCCTGGTTCGCCTGGGTTGGGCATGCAGATCACGCGTAAATGATGTGTATGAGTATAGACAGATACAGATCTGTGCTCGCATGTTTGTGCTTGCTTATCTTGTGTGCGTGTGTGTGCGTGTGTAAGTTCTTAAGGGTTTGGATGCTTTTTAGGGGGGCTGAGGAGGGAAGTCTGTGGGGCTTCATGGGTGAATTTCAGGGCAGAAGTGCTCAGATTTTTAGCCCATCCTCACCAAACGTGCTTATTCCTGTGCTCACAGGTGCAAGAGGTCCTAACGCCAGACTCCTGGGCGCCCTGAATCAATTCAACTTTTGCGTAAAGAACGCGAAAGCTTCAAGTCTGAAGTTTACGGTTTAGGGCGTGGGGGTTTGGGGTTTAGGGCTGTGGGGTTTAGGGTTTACCGATAGGTGGTCTTGGCATGGTAGCCCAAGCCCCAAAACCCAACACCCAATTAGCACGAGGCTCTTTTGTCGCCCCAGCCGGGCCAGCAACAGGGCCTGGTGCCTGGCTCTTTCTTTTGTTCTGAATTTGTGTGTTGTCTTTTGGTTCCTGCGTTCTGTTATTTTCTGTGATGGGTCTCCACCGCATTATACCCAAAGTCTCCATTGTAGTTCCGTTTTGGAGTTAATCAATTTTATGGTCAGGATCCTATAGTGAGCCAAGAAAGGAACCGCAATGGAGACTATAGGTACAGGGCTTAAGGCTTAAGGCTGGGATTCCCTAAACCCTAAACCCTAAACTCTAAACCCTAAACCCTAAACTCTAAACCCTAAACCCTGAACTCTAAACCCTAAACCCTAAACCCTTAGGATTCCCTAATAGAAAGGGCTTAAGGCTGGGCTTAGGGGGTTGGTTGAAGTTTCGCCTTCCCGGCCGTTGATCGCGGTTTTGGCCTTAGGAATTAAGGTGAAGTTCTTGGTGTGGGGCTTGGAACAAGCAATGGGGTTTAGGGATTAGGGTTTAGGGATTAGGGTTGAGGGTGTGGGGCTTGGAACAAGCAACGGTTTAGGGGGCTAGAATTTAGTGGCTTGTAGGTTTTGCAGGAGTGGGGGTTCAAGAGAGGTTACGGGGTCAGTGCTTGGACGCGGGGTGCGTCTCAACCTGCAAGCACTCCTTGCTAACAGGTGCCTATGGATTCCACATTAGCGAAGGTTTCTAAACCCTGAACCCAAAATCAAAACCCTAAAACCCTTAAATTCCAAACCCTGAACTTGTGAACTCAAAATCCGATATCCTCAAACCATGAGCAGGCAGGGCTTTGGGTACTAAGGTGGTGGAGCCGATCAAGCCAATAAGCAAAACTCTACCCTAAACCCTAAACCCTATCCCAAACCCTAAACTCTGAACGTAGGATACAGGATTGAGATTTTTGGTTTCAGATTGTTAGTTTCACCCTGAAGATCGCTGCCCGATCGCATTTAGGGGGTGTAAGGTTCAGGGTTTCTTAGTTGATTACTTCTGAAGCAAACCCTAAACCCTAAATTGGCAGTGTTAACACCAACTAGACAGTACCACATGTAACTTTCTCAACAGCCAAGAGGCTCCTACATCCTGAAGCTTTACTATACCGAACCCTGGGATTAACTCCAACCTCAAACCCGAAACCCCCATGACCTGAGGACTGTGCTTTAAGTCATGGTGCTGAGCCCTGGATTGAGGATGCTACCTTAAATTGCAGGGTTATCTTCAATATGGTTTAAGCCACCCTGAACCCTGAACCCCTAAACCCTAAACCCCTCAACCCAATATGGTGAGGAGCTATGTGCCCCCACCGCTGGTGGACGCTGCCACCGGCTCCTTCGTTCCACCGGTGGCTACGAGCGGAAGTCGGGCACCCAGAGCCGACACCGCCGAAACTCTAACTCCAAACCCCAAAACCGCCAAACGGGCTTTAGGGTTTACGGCTTAGGGCTTAGGACCCTAAACCCCCTAAACGTAAGCCCATGATCATGAGCCCTATGGACCCTTAAAGCCAGATAAAGCCTGAACATCGAGACCTCCAAACCCCGAAAGATCGACTCTGCTCTTGCCCTGAGCTTGTAAGCACCGTTTTGGGTGTAGGGCTCAGGAAGTCTCACCAGTCGCCTGCCGCAGAAGAGACAGAATGGACCAATATAGGTGCCTCATAATAATTAGACTCGAGGTCTCGGGCATACTACAGTATGATTGTACGGGGGAACTTATGGAATACTATTCCTAGATTAGACAAGTGGGGTTACGACACTACGCGGAAGAGCAAAGTGCCTCTTGGTTTGCAGGTTTCGATCTTTGGGTTTGGGGAGGGTTCGGTCCCGGATGCTTGGACTGAAGATCTCGTTCGCAGACATCGGCATGTGGAGACATGAAGACAGGACCCGTACCGAGTACCCAGAAAGCCCAGACAATCGAAATCCATGGGTACTTGAATCAAGTACAGTTGGAGCGATACTACTACAGGGAGAAGTACATACAGCCCTACCCAAGCTACTTAAGACAGTGTTGATATTCATAGCTACGGACCTTTAAATCCATGTGAAGATCCCGAATCTCAGGTATATAAGTACTGACTACTTCGGAACCTTTACTCCATGACATGGGCCTGTACCGCGCTTGTGATTTAAAACTTCTTGTGAACCCCGCACCGCTTACCCACCCGTAATCAAAGTTTTGACCCTCTAGCTACTGAGCCAACGGGTGCAACATCCGTGCCCGCTAACACCAAGGCTTCACCTACCCAGGCAACCTGGTGCTTTGGGCTGACAGGGATTTAGGGTTTAAGCTAACTAGGTTGGACATGACTGGCTAGGGCTTAGGGTCTGGATTACGGCTCAGGGTTCGTCAGAAATTCTGGGTAGACGTGCTTGTCAAAATCCCAAGCCGAGCTTGCCCACTGACTCCATGTAGACGTTGACGGTCGGACATTCAAAGGTTCATAGCCTCAGGTGCCGTACATAGCTGGCCAGTGGAATCTTTGTGTACATCCCTACTGGCGATTTTACAGGACTTTGTGCCTGCGCTTCTTGGTTCTCCACATTAAGAAAGCCCTTATGCACTGCCTATCCCGACTCGCTGGTTGTTGGGTGTAGGGAATTGGGGAATGGATCTCTATGATAGTAGTAGTCCCGTTGATGCGTTCCCTATTAATTAAACAGGGAGATGATTAGGTTTGGACGGCTCAGAGTTTCGGACGAATTTTTCTGTGTCCCAAGGCCTACTTGGATGGTCGGGGACTTCCATAGTAAGTAGCTATTTTACTGACTTGTAAGTATCATAACCCCAATTAGGGTCCGTTTTGGGGTACTCTTAAACCTGTGATATGAAATAAGCAATGGCGGCTTACTAAGTCCCCCGACCCTGGGCCGACCCTCCCAGTACACTTAGCTGTAGCCTGCCTGCCCCTGTCTTCTACAATCAAAGCGCAAGCTTGTGAAGGCTTGCCCACCGTCGGCTCGTTTGTGCTTGAGACCCAGATTCTCAGCCTGCTTCACATGGTGGTGATGTTGAGCGCGTCATGCTGTAGGATGGAGGAACACCTTCTTAGTTTTGGAGCTTACAGTTCAAGGTTCGGTGCTGGGTGCCGCCCAGTGAGACTCAATTACAGGGTAGTTCCGGTGCAAACAAAGTTGACGACGTTTGGGGGTCGGCACAAGCCGTAAGACCAGGTAGGAGAATGATAATAGTCATAATAATGATGTTCATAACAATCATTATAACAATACAAATAATAACAGTATAAATAACCACATACGAACCCGAGGTCCATCGAGCCCTAGGTCCTTTCAACGGGCTAAGATGTTCTTTGGAGTTTTGAGGTGTAGCGTTCAGGGCAAAGTTTAGGAGTTAGGCTGAAGCTTCGCGGAGAAAGCGAGTCTTACGGAAATTGCACTGGTAGTCCCTTGGACCATCATGTTGATCGCGTGGCATGTGCTTGTCGTGTGTGTGTGTGTGTTGCCGAACCTTGACAATTGAGCATGTTTCGGCGACGGCTGCCAACGTTTCTTCAGAGGCTTCTACATGTCCAGCCCCACATATCTAACCTGTTACTTCCTGAACGTTTTGCCTGTAGAGTAGGGGTCCCTGAACTATAAATTTCTTCAAGCTCCGAAGCCCCCCCTTCAACGCCAAAGTAAAAAAAGAACCTCATGCCCCTAAACCCTAAACGGCCCTAAACTTCTGAACCATAAAGGCTCTATGATAGAGCCCTAAACTGTATCATGTTGCCTAAACTTTGAACCCCAATCTCCCCTCGAGAGCTCAAGACACCATAAGCCGGCGGTATATAGGAAATCATGCCCAGAACCTCTCTACAAGTTTAAGGACTGTTCGAACTGTACACCGTGCAAAGCCCAGAAGCCTTGTTTTCAGCCCAGCAGAAGGCGGACCAATACTGTGTATACCTAGGTTCCTGAGTAGTACCCTTTTGCCCTTTTTGGTTTAGGGTCACCTTATTAAAACTGAATATTAGGAAAAAGGGTACCTTTATTATAAAGGGGTCACTCAGGAACCTAGATACTGCACATTGCAAACTTCTGAGCTTAAGCCCTCGACCCCAAAACCGCAGACACCAAAGCCCGAAACGTAGGCATCCCCTTACCCTAAGGCTCAACATACCCCAAAACCCAGAACGGTAGTTATGGTCTTTGCATTTAAGAGGCTTGCAGTATGAGCTCTTAGGGCGTTAAAGACTCGGTCTTTAGCCCTTAGGTCTTGAAACCCTAACACTAAACCCTAAAAACCCTAATACTAAACCCTGAACTTAACTACTTTAAAGACTCTGCCTCAAGGAGCTCGCCTGCGCCCGGGCCTATTGGGCTTGCCAAGCTGAGTGCCGTCCTTACAAGCGCTCTAGAGCTTGGGGTTTGAGGCTTTGGGTTCAGGGTTTAGGGTTCCCTAAACCCTAAGTACCCTGTGCAGTAAGCCCTACGGTGTTAGGGTCATTGTTGCATGTCGATCCTTCGGTCTTTGACTTAGGTTGCTGGGTTCGGTTTTTGTAGGCGGTGAAGGGTGCCAGGCAGAACGAGCGCACAGAAGCAATGGCTTTTGGAACCAAGTCTCTGCAATGTGTGGCCTCAGAGCTTTTCCTTGTTCATGTTTGTTTGATCGCATAGGATGTTGGACACGAAGAATATGTACATTATATGTATATGTCGTCTATGTATCTGTGCATTATATACATATGTATATGTACATGTATATGTACTGTATATGTACACGTATACATATACATGTGTGGATGGAGTTTTTTGGACACGAGTCTTAAGTCTTAATCCAGGATGTGCACATCTGTATGTGTTGTGTGTCTGTGTCAGTGTCTCTGCATGTGGGTGGGTATGTGTGTGCGCATGCGCATGCGTATTTAGGCATATACACCCTACATATATATATATATATATTATATTATATATATGTGTGTATGTGCATAGTTTGTTTTGTGTTTATCTGTCTGTCTGTCTACCTGTCTGTTTGTCTGTCCGTCTGTACATATATATGTATGTATATATATATATATATATATATGTGTGTACATGTATGTATATATACATACACACATACATTTACATAGACATGTGCATATACTTTATACATATTTATACACACATACATATACTTATACATGCACATATACATACACATGTACAGATACATATACACATACATATACATATGCATATACATATACATATACATATACATATGTACATATATATATATTTATATCTGTATACATATACATAGACCTATACACATACATAGACATACACATAGACATACACATATACATATACATGTACATGCACATATACATTGTGTGTGTTTGTGTTTTGTGTACGTGTGTGTATTTGTATATGTATATGCGTATACATGTCTATGTGTAGATGTGTATGTATATATAAATATGTACCTGTGTATCTGTGTGTGTGTACAATTTAGTGCACGCCAGGTGATGCCGGGTTTGGTGCGTCAGCAGCATGTCACTGTCCCGGGTCGACCTACAGGTGCATCCAGGCCGTTCAAGTTCTACGTGGAGCCGCCGGAGAAGAGGCTATAAAGGGTCATCGTTGTTTGACTTAGGGCTTTGTACGAAGGCTCAACCCTACACTTAAACCTTTTGCAGGATTTGATTAAAGCCTGAACTTCGACCTCAAATCCCAGCCACCCCCCATCATCTTGGACGCGTTAATCCGAAAACCCTTATCCCACAGCCCAAAACCGAAACTTGCAAGTCGGATCCGCAACCTCCAGATTCCATCCCAAAGCCCCTGCAGAAACAAGTCGATGCTCATACTCATACTATAGGGGCCTAAATAATTACCAATATTACATAGGGGCTCCTTATTATAATTATAGTATAATGGGCCCCAAAACCCTATTCTAATTATTCAGGCCCCTTTATCAAAGCTTTCCATGTCGGGAAGTGGAGACACATTTCTCAGCCGCGGTTAGTTCAAGAGGGTTCAGGGCTCTCTGCTGGTGGACAAGCTCCTGCATCAACCATGGGAGGTGTATGGTATACCCCCACCCATAAACCCGAAATCCAAGATTTGGTCCATCCGCAGTCTGAAGTCCGGGTTGCTTGCGATCACGAGACGTGACGGCCGGTTTCGGCCGCACCCTCCATGGTTCACCTGAAGCCAAAGTCGGCATTTGCTTCGGGTGGAGGACATGTTCTGGGTGCCATTAGTGAGATCAAAACAAGGGACACTTATCAGTCCTCGATACAACGTGTGTGTGTGTATATATTTTTATCGGTATCCAGATTTCGAACGCAGTAGAGTCTGTATGTCTGGACCGTTCCCAAGCGTTACGACCAAGAGCTTGCCGCTGTCACTTCTTTTCCTGGCAGAGCATCGAAACTACTCATAAAAACCCTTTCAAGCACCGCAACCCCCATTAAGCCTCGAATCCTCCACCACCAAAGCCTAAAACATGACTTCAGCCTACAAAACCCAAACCCGAAACGCAGGCACCCCAAAACGCCCCTAGCCCTAAAGCCTCAACTGTAAACCCGCGGAGCCCGAAACATAAGCCGCTCCACAGGAAAAACGGTGCAGAGGGCGCTCGCCTCAGCTTCTCCGGTGTGGGGTTTAGGTGTGCAAGTAGGGGTTTAGGGGTTTCGGGGTTTAGGATCAGAGGTGTTCGAGATTTTGGGTTTCCGGGATACCTCAACCCTCCTAACGATTTGGCCGTACTCCTGCGAAGCCCACTACCCGCTAGTGAGATCCCTACCCCAAACCCTAAGCCCTACAACGCTATAATACCTCTTCAGTTCAGAATCCTCAATTGTTGGAAAAGCCTATATATACTCGAACCTAAACCCTTAAGCCCAAACCCCTAAACCCTATATTACATACCCGAAACAGCCAAGCCACTAAGCCTTAAACCCTTAAACCCTAAACCCCTAAGCACTAGACCCTAAACCCCCGAACCCCAAGGCCCCCAACCTCCAAGCCCCTCTAAGCCCTAAAGGGGTCTTCCGGATTCAGGGCTCTGGCTCGTAAATTGGTTGCAACAGCCCAGACAAGTTCCACTCCGATCACAATTGGCACACTTGGGCTTTCAGATGCCCAGTCCACATCTGGTCATGTTCGAGTGTGGCCATGTCCACGGGTGCGATTTGACTCCCAGGAGGGAGCCGTCAGCATGCAGTTGCAGTCCGACCGCCCTGCGCCCCTGCGCCGGCAGGGGTGAGACCACAGGATGCGCTGTCCTGGGCGCTCGTGATCTGCACCCTTCACCCGTCCTCCTGGGTGCCTCTACCGTGCAAGATGCCTGGTGGCTCGGCTGGACTGTGAAATCCTACGGGAGGTTTGACGACTGGCCAGCTTGGGCCTGGTTCCTTGCCTGGTTCGCGACATGACCAGATTGCTGTAGCTCAATTCCAGCTGGTGATTGGAACCCTAAACCCTAAACTCTAAACCCTAAACCCTAAACCCTAACATGATGCCCTACGAGGACCCTGCGGAGTTGGCCTACCAGTGTGATAGAGAACCGGAGATGGAGATGTTGGACAGGGCTTTCGTGGACATGAAGGGGTCGGATGAAGAATAAGGGTTGAGCAGCCTCAAGATATCGAAGATGGACTCAGCACTCAAGCACGGTGAGCTTTACATGAGTGAGGTGATGTGGTAGTTTTGAGTCTCAGGCATGACCGAAAAACGGGTTGGTGCCAAGAGCCGGTCTCCCTGGGAGACTTCCGTAGCAGACTCTGCAGACGGAAACGGGCCCTCAAAAAAAAAAAACCTAAACCCTAAACCGTGCCAGATAGAAGCCTCATCAGCATTCATTCGCCACTTAGAGCCCCTAGAGCTGCCAACGTCGCATCTCAAGTTTCTTGCTGGGGTCAGTTGCGGGTTTAGGGTAGGTTCAGGGGTTAGGGCAGTTTGGGGTGTAAGGTTCAGGGTTTAGGGTTCAGGGTTTAGGGTTCAGGATTTAGGGTTTAGGGTTCAGGGTTTAGGGTCTAGGGTGCAGGGTTCAGGGCTTAAGGTTTAAGGTTGTGACACAGATTATGGTTGTAGGGCTTAGAGTTCAGGGCACTATATACGTTTAGTGTTTTGCGTTCTGGGCGGGTCTCCCAGACTGCGGCCACTTGACGGGGATGCTGGCACCAACCAGTACCACCCTAGAGCCACTGCACGGCTGGCCGGGTTGGGGCTGGGCTGACTGGAAATTATGGAGAGAAAGTGACGGTTTAGGGGGTTCGGCTGGGGCTGGACTGGCTGGGCTGGATTGGGCAAGGGACTGGGGCGGGGGCAGTGGAACTTGATTTTCTGCAGTTGGATTTTGTGCCTGAAAATTGAATCGAGTTTGGCTTTTGTGACTGGAACTTGGTTCTGGGTTGGATTGGGCTTGAAATTGCCGGTTTAGGGCGCTCTTCGGAAGCAATGACGAGCAATTTCTATTTATTTCTTTCTTGACCGAAACGTTTTGACCGAAACGTTGTGACCGAAAGTTTTCACCGAAACGTTTTGACCGAAACGTTTTGACCGAAAGTTTTGACCGAAACGTTTTGACAGGTTTTCCTTTTGAAACCACATTTTGGAAAATTGGGTGGGGGCTGGGGGCTGTGGGGCTGCGGGCCGGGGGCTGGGGCTGGGGTCTGGGGGCTGGGGCGCCCACCTGGGGCTGGGGCTGGGGTTTGCTGGGCTGGAGACTCACTGGGGCTGGCTGCTGGGTTGGGTTTGAATAGCTAGGTGCAGTTGTGGTGACCTGGATCAAGGGTTCCAGGGTTTGAGACCTTACTTGCAATGCTACTTGTAACCCGAAGCACTAAAGTACCCATGAACCTCCAAGCCCGTACCTTTGACGGCATCGTGCCATGGCAGGAAGCAAACCGTCGACCACTCGGGGGAACGGTGGGGGGGTGCTAGGAGGGGGTCCAGGTTTCATGAACCCCTAAATCCTAAATCCTCAACCCTGAAGTCATGACCTTCGAAATCCTTGGTCCTACGCCTTCCCCCAAACTGCACGTCTTCCTCGCCCGTTCTGAAGCCTACTCCTCACATGGGTTTAGGGTGCACGGTTTAGTGGTGATCGACTTCCCGGCATGCACAAGTTTCGATTTAGGATCAGGGCTTCGCTTGTCAAAGTACCCCAACCAGAACCCTAGATCCTATTTCGGGTTTAGGGTTTAGGGGTTTAGGGTTTAATTTTGGGGCCACTACGGTGTACCAAGATGTGACCCTAGATCCTAGAGCCTACCTCCGGAACGCGAAACCAAAATCGATGCACGAAAACCCAAAGTGTAGACTTCGAACCTTGAACCATCACCCCTACTTCGTCACCGCCCACCCCCCGGCTTTACTCAAACGGTTTCAGAACTTGAGGCTCAGAAGTATAGTTGGTCTTCTGATTCTGAGGCGACCCTGTTCTAGAACCTTGCAGTGCCCTGTCAAGGGGACCCTACGCTACCCTTTAGGGGTTTGGGGTTTTAGCTTTTCGGGAGCATCCTCCCTGAACGACGCATTGCGTCCCTCACCGAAGGGTACAGTCGGAGTCAGACTCCTCATCACTCTGTCCCGAAGCCCTGCCTAGAGACTCCAATATCCCTTAATTAAGGAATATACCTTAAATCATATTTGGGATCCTACTATAATTTTAAGCTATATTCCTCAATTAAGGGATATTGGAGTCTCTGGGTGCCAAGTCCCGCAGCATGCCGCAGCTGCTGTGCAGGCTTTAGAGTTTAGGCTATTTCCTTCCTTAGGTTCCCTTGCTTCCATTCATAAGGTCAAAAGGATCATTCTCATCAAGCTGGTTAGCCAAAAATTGTAGGTTATGCTCAAGACCTCAATTTAGAGCCCTTTCATACTCGTAAAGTAGTAGGGGCCACGGGAAAAGCCTTCATCCAAAGGCCTGTCCCTAAACCCTAAACCGCTGTGCCTGCTCGCGGATTTGGGCTCAGTCCGGGGCCGGGCGCCACAGCGCGTCCGCAGCTCGTCGTTTGTGCGGTCTAACCTTCTCCGTGGCGGTGGCTTGCGGCGGCTACCAGTAGCATGAAAATCATTTTCAGATTCTTATGGGTTTGGGGTATAGAAATAGACTATGCAGAAACCTGCAGAGAAAACACACGGCTCACACCTGCAATTTTAGCAGCTCTACTGCAAGAGCCCTGCCGCCTGTCACCTTACATGTCGTGATCGTCCACAGTGCACCTGTCTCTGGAGGAGGCCTGAGATTGGGCGATTTGGGAGTTTCCGAAAATTAGGGGTACCTTGTTTTGGGGTCCTTATAATAAGGAGCCTACTATTTAGGGGGTCCCCTATGTTCGGAAACTCCCATTCAGGATCCAGGAGGAGTTGGCTGTCTTTCTGGTTCAGGGCTTCAGGTTTTAGGGGGAATGCCCTAGTCTGCGCCCCAGACCCTCTCCCCCTGAGCCTGAGGTTTAGGCTTGAATTTGGGGTGAGAGGGTTTGGGATTTCGGCGGGAATTCTCGGACTCTTGGATAAACGTCTTCTTGCTCCGTGACCCGGCGGATTTGCAAGACGGTCCTGCTCACTGCCCTTCGACAACAACGACGATAGGCTTCACGGCTTTGGGTTTAGGGTTTAGGACCTCCCGGGTTCAGGGTATGGGCGGCAGAGGCGGTTCTTGTTTGCTAGATCTTTTAAACACGCCAGAAGTATCAGAAAGATCAAAATTTCTCTGGAGCCCGAGACATGGGATCTTGCAACCGTTACGCCTGGTGAGTGTCACGTCAGGGTGACAGTCGAAAGCTCTGCATGGTAAAGTTCGGGCTAGGCAACAGACTCAGCTCCACCTGATTACAATACCATAGCCCAACCGCGGGAGCGAATACATACTCAGCAGTACGTAACCACGACCAGCTACTGGAGGTGGCGTTCACTGCATTAGTGCTGAAGCTACTTTTGCACTCATTCCGAAGTTACATGTGTTGGCGGCGTCGTCTTGGTCAATATCGCTGCCAGATCTAAGATCTGTTGAGAACAGGGATACAAGCCCTTAAACCCTAAAACTTCCCTCGACGTGGCATCGGAGATCTAGCCTTCAGTTGGGAATATGTGTGTGTGTGTCTCTGCGTGTGTGTGTGTGCGGGGGGGGGGCAACCCGNGACGTGGCATCGGAGATCTAGCCTTCAGTTGGGAATATGTGTGTGTGTGTCTCTGCGTGTGTGTGTGTGCGGGGAGGGGGGGGGGACACTTCCCGAATTTTACCGTAAGCTCATTACCTTAAAGACCAAAGGGCCCTTGAAAGTATGGGCCCTATACCCATACACTATGACTGCCTATATGGTACATGAGGCTTAAACCCGATTAGGGTTGATTTCGTCTTTAAGGTACGAAAGATAGAGGTTGGAAGCCTATATGTGTGGTACTCACAAAAACTCGGCTGACGCAGTCCAAGCCGAAACACACTCCTTTAACCACCAAAGGGGTATGTAGTATATGATAACACTAGCGCAATAGTGCTGTTTTTTCGAGAACTTGAGGGTGCAGGGACCGACAACTTAGGACGACTAAGTGTTTAGTGTTTGGCGCTTCTTGATTGGAAGGGGTTGGGGTTTCTGGTTTAAGACTGTAGTATAGTCCCTATAGGATAGGACTTTACTATGATCTACCCCGAAATCCTATTTAATCTATTCGGCCGCTATATAACTTGACTTGCACCCTGAACCCTAACCCCTAAACCCGAAATCTCAAACCCTGAACCCTGTGATGCAGGCGACTGTATAATTACCCTTTGAGCTCCTATATAGTGAACCCCAGAAAGTTGGAACATCGATTTAGGATGATTCATGCTGGGATTCCCTTTAGTTTACTTTAAGGGCATGAGGCTAATGATGTTCCAACTTTCTGGCTTCTACTTTAGAACACAACTTGTTATATCCCCGAACCCTATGCCCAGCGTTCAGGCCTCTCTTAGGACCGAAACCCCTGAACCCCAAACTCGTAATCCCAAACCCTAAACCCCCCGACCCCAAACTCGTACCCCCCAAACCCTAAATCCGAAAACCCCAAGCTCGTGTAGGTCATGAGGCTCTTCATTGCTTTTCTACTCGCAGGGGCCTGAGCTTTGCAACCAAGTTTTCTTCAGGAAAGACTTCAATGTAGCAGTCTGAAAAATGTGCAGAGCTGTGTCTCCTTTTTTAGCCTATATACTAGACTATAATTGACATGCCATGATGGGTTTCTGTACAAAGGGTTGAATATGGGTGCTCCTGAGGAATCACTCTTGACTGTATTTCTACTATAACTTGAACACATCAGTTTTTGCTTTGAGCCCAAAGGGGCCCTGAACCCCTGAACCCTAAACCTCACAGCTTTGGTGTGTTTGACGCTTTGATTCGGAGTTGAGGTATTTGCTTAGGACCGGCCGTATCTCCAATTGACCGGGAGCCCGGAAACTGGGGACTGTAGTGGTTTTAGGTTTAGGGCTTCCTTACGGTTTCGGGTTTCCCATTTCGGGATTCATAGAATGGATTGTAGGTTTAGGGTTTCCTTACGGTAAAGGGTGCCCCATGTGGGAACTTTGCAGAATTTCGTGTGGTTACCATCCTACCCCAAAACACCCGAGAGCCTCTGCACCTCGCAGGCAGGGAAGACTTGAGCTTTACTTGGGTCCGTGCTTCCAAGCGGTCTGGGCGGCCGGGTGTGCTATGTTCAATGATTCAAATTGTAGGGTTTAGGGGTTAGGGTTTAGGGCTCAAGGATTCGAATTGTAGATGTGAGCTGAGGAATATGGAAACGGTGTGGGGTCTAGGGACACTTAGGGTATTGCGCTCAAGGCGGTAGGTTTGTTTTTTCATGCAAGCTTGCCAAGCTTGTCGTGTGGTTTCCAATCAGGCTTTCTACCATCACTGTTGAAATACCATCTTGAACAGTAGCCAATCAAAGCCGCAATCACCCAATGAATTTTACGACGCTGCTGTGCATCAGCAACCCTTCAAATCTGGTAGTTGTATTCTGAAGCCAGCACTACAACCTTACGCAAGTCTTACGCACTTAACCCTGCTCTACCCTGAGCCGTTTGCTATGCTAAATGCGAGCAGCCCGAATCAACCCTAAAGTTCCAAACCCTTCCCGTCTAAAAGGCCATACAATCGGTTAGTCCCAAAGGATCTAAGTGGGAGGTTCCCAAACTAGGGGAACCTAATATAGTACCCTAAGTAGTAGGGTCCTTATTATAAGGACCCCAAAATACGGTACCCCTTATTTTCGGAAACTCCCAAGTCGATTGCATCCCCAAGCCCAGAACCCTAGCCAGCTTACGACATGACCTTCAGAAGTACCCTATAACCCTAAACCTTGTCACTATAAACCCTAAACCCTAAAACCTTATAACCCTGCAACCCTAGCCTATAACCCTACACCCTATAACCCAAAACCTTAAACACTAATAACGCTAGAACCCTAAACCTTAAAACCCCTGATTACCTTAACTCAGCCCACTCCTGCCGAGGTGGCAGTGAGCGCCTTCGCCGTCTCCCTCGAAGATGCTGCTGCGCCTGGTCTGCCCTAAAATGGGGGCCTTAATAGGGATTTCCTTATTGTAGTTAGAGTATATTGGGCCCCAAAGCCCTATCCCAATTATTAAAGGCCCCTATATGAAACCCCAGGCTTTCTTTGTCAATAGCACGGTTTGGGAAAGGTTTCGGGGAGGCTAGATGATTGGTTCAGGCTTCGTTGAGTGCTTTTCACTCAGAATCATCGTAGAGGCCGGGGTGTAGCCTCAATCTTTCTCTGGCTTTCTGCCTGTCTATCTGTTTGTCTATCTACCAGCGCACGTCGATTTGCATAACGGTTCCTCTAAGAGTTCCTTATATGGGGCCTAAATAAGTATTGTACCAGTACTTTTGATTTGGATATCTTATGTTAGTAGCTAAGCTATCCTTTAACCCTTTGGGGTGTATATAACCCTACCATAATTGAACCAGTGAAGGCTGACCTTTTTGGGGCTCCCTATTTTGATATGATTAGCTTGTAGAATGTGTAGCAGAGTAGCATCCGACTCTTCGATCATTGGTGTGTTGGTCGTCTGGCTTTGCTGCGTGATTATAACAGCCCCCTACCTTTGAATGCAGATTTAGATTGCAGTTTGTACCTGAAGTCATGGAGTCTATGAAGCCTAGTTTTCATGTAAGGCGCACAGAAAAATAGTGCATACTGCCCCTAAAGGCCTAGGTTCTGTAGTGCACAGGTAGGCTTTGCGAAACGTTGGACATCGCAACGTCGAGGCACCGGTGAGGAGGTGGCTTCAGGTGCTTGTTTGTACTTTTTCTCCCTGGTTGCTTAAAAGCCCAGTATAAAGGTTTACTCCAATAGACCCACAGCCTCCCAAAAGCTCAGTCCAGCAGCAGCTTGCAGCAGCTGGCATGGATACTGGGAGGGTTTTAGTGTTTTTTGGGTGGGATTAAGGAGAAGGGTTGAGGACAATGTTCTTTTCCGTAGAGCCCGAATATAGACTTCGAATCAGTTTCCAGACACCACCCTAACCCTACACTCTAATCCCGAAAAATCCTTCGCCCGAATCCCTGTCTTAACCTCGGAGGCCTCAAAAGGTGGGATGAAGGTAGGTAGGATTAAGGATCCCTGATACAAGGACTCTTATTTGGGGATTACCCCACCTACCTTCATCTCACCTTTTGAGGCCCCTGATAACCCTCCAAGGTCATTGTGGATGCTGTGGGCCAGCTGCTCTCGGATGCACTGACGGGCGAGGCCTGTCAGGAAGAAGACTGTAGAGCCCACTTAAAACCCCTAAGGGGTCTAACCCGAAACCTTAAACCCCAATCTCGGAAAAAAACAAACAAAGCCCATATTGTTTATATTCATTTAAGATATATAATCTTTCTTTTAAACTATTTATATTAAATTTTGCAAATGCCCTGAAGCCTGAATTCTGAAGCCTAGATACCTTAAAACCCTAAACCCCCAAACCTAAACCGCCCTCAGCCCCAAAATCTGAGGCAAAAGGGTCCAAGGTGGAGGGCCGTAAGCAGAAGTTTCAGCAGAGCTCAGAGGCGACTTTTCGGAGAGCTTGAAGCGGCCTTGAAGGGATGCTCTATGTGGGCTTTAAGGGGGGGCTACGGGGTTTGGGGATTCAGGGATTAGGGTTTAGGGAGTGGCATTCTGTAGGGTTTAGGGCATTGGGTTTGGGGATTAAGGTTTTGGGATTAGGGTAAAGGGATTAGATTTAGCTAGGCCTATGTAAACCCTAAACCCTAAACTCTAAGCCCTTTAATGGAACCTTAAGCCCCAAACACCTCGGCATATTAGGCATCCTGCGACAATCTACGGCGCACTCCCTAAGCTTGAACCAGTTCGGGTTGACTGTGCTGTTCTTTGCACCTTTTGGCCGTGTTGCAACTAAGGGCTCAAAGCTGAACTAACACTGAAGTCACAGGTTGAAAAGAATAGATTTCAGGCTGCAGGTGTGGATGATGGGGTTTGAACCCTAAACCCTACCTGTAGTCGAAAAGACCTACCTTTTTAAGGAACTATATATAGAAACCATAATAAGGGTTCGGCTACAGGTACACCCCAAGGGTCGAAGTTCTGTTGGGGGATGGGGGTTTCGGCAGCGCTTGGAAACTTCGGCCTGGGTCGAAGGCTCATGAGACCGGGCATGTAATTCAGGGTTTAGGGTTTTAAGGTTCGGGTTTAGGGTTTAAGGTTCGGGTTTAGGGTTTGAGGCTTGGGTTTAGGGTTTAAGGTTCGGGTTTAGGGTTTGAAGTTTGGGTTTAGGGTTTAAGGTTTGGGTTTAGGGTTTAAGGTTTGGGTTTGGGGTTTAAGGTTCGGGTTTAGGGTTTAAGATTTGGGTTTAGGGTTGAAGTTGAAGGTTTGGGTTTAGGATTTAGGGCTGAAGGCTTGAAATTCCCATGCTTGCTAACACTCTTCCTTGCCGACATCTACTCTTCTGGACTAGACGTCTGATTCACAGAAAACAGACACTCCAAAAAGCATCAGCCGGGAATGTAGCCAGAATTGTTTCGAAACGTCCTAAACTCTACCTGAATCCTAAACCCTAAACCTGAATCCTGAACCGTAAACTGATCTGCCAGGATTCCGAAGAAAGAAAGCGCCATCACAGCCACCGCCCTAGCTGGAGCACCGCTGCACAAGGACTTGTACCGTTGGTGGCTCTGTGGTGTGTGACAGTCTGTACCACTGAAGCACCCCGATTCTCTGCCCTAACTCCGAAGCCGAGCCACCTTTGAAATTTCGTCGACGTTGCGCCCTGATTGCTGCAGTCTGCCCTTGTGGCCCAACAACTCGCAAGATCAAGCACTTTCGGGAAACCCCGAAATACCGTCACGCCGGACCCCCCTTAAACCCTAAACCCTAAACCCCGACTCGCGTCTGGGATTTTAGGGGCCCCTAGACTATTCTGAAGAGCTACCCCTAGGCCCCAAAGCAGTTCCTTTTTGGGGTTACCTTATAGAGTTCTAAATATGAACCCCCAAAAAGGAACTACTTTGGGGCCTATGGGTATATATGATATCGGTCTAAGGGGGTGGGAGCAACCCCCAAGGACGGTGAAGCGGGGGAAAGGTTTAAGCTTTTTGCTTCCGGGATTTAGGATTTGGGATTTAGGGTTGTAGGTTTAGGGTTTATGTAAGTTTTTTGGCGGGTTTAAGGCTATTTCGGCTATTTTTGGCTGTTTCGGGCTTAAAGCCTTGAACCCCAAACCCCAAAAACTAAACCCGCTTCTGTAGAAGTTTTGGATACCCTGGGGATCAAAATAGCTCAAAAGCCTTATATAGTATGGTCTTTGGCCCCAAAAGCCTCAATCTATGAGCCCTTAGAGCCCTAAACCTATAGGTCCCTTTAAAGCACCCCTTATAGATCCCTTTAAAGCAACCCTATATGAGTCCTTAGAGCCGCAGGAGCAGAGGCCCTAGGATTTCCAATTACGCTGCGTGCGAGACCCCAATTCCCAAACGGCAAGTTTCCAAGAGGGTCCACATACACTACTACTATGGAATTAGGCCTCAAAGACCATAATGGGGATGGTCTTTTGGGACCTAATTCCATAGTGGTAGTATATATGGACCCTCTGGGTTTGTGTCGGAAAGACCCAGCCAGACCCCCGGGAGGATTCAAGAAGATCCTTGAATGGGGGGTTCCTATAAAGTACCCTTGGTAGTATAGGGCCCCAAATTAGAGGATCTACTTTCTAGATCCTCCCGGTGGTCTGGGGAACCCATAGGAGTTTAGGTTGTAGGGTGCAGAAGATAAGAAGGTATTTGGGTGTAGGACAGGTTTTTGTAAATCATTTAGGGAAGCCTAGACTAGTCTTCTATTTGTGGCCGTTCTGAGACTCCGAAAGGCAAAAGCCCTCATGGAACCCGTAAACAGCGCGAATACCCTTATGGATTCCCCTATCGGGCCCCAAACCCGAAGCCCCTAGGTTCCTGAGTAGCCCTTTTTATTCTAGGGTCCCCTTATTAAAACCGAATAGTAGGAAAAAGGGTACCCTTATCTTTACGGGGCTACTCAGGAACCTGGGCCCAGCTTGATTGTGGCATCAGGTCATCACCATCGCAAACACCGTGCCGACCTCGGTCTGCACAATGCCCTCAGATGCCGCAGGCTTTTGAGCTGTTTTGACTTTAGTAACGGGATCAGCGTTTATGGTTTAGGCCGCATGATTGAAAAGTAGGTTTCAGTGTGGAGGACTTCGGATGCAAGGTTTGGATCTCAAGGTTTGGGGCTGACTGCTTCTTGGCGTGCATAATGGCGCTGCAGTTTTAGCAGTGTAGGGTTCCGGATTATCGGAGGCGGAATTACTTCTGCCAACCGCAACCTCGAACCCTAAACCTGTAGCAGGCTCTTTGCGCACGGCAGGTTCGCCCTAAACCCTAGCCCCTAGATCCTCTTGGCGCCTTAGACCTCCTCGAACCACCGAGCAAAAGAAGACCCTAAGCCATACACCCCCGGGATTAGGGTTTAGGGACCCTGTCAAACCCCAAACCCTCAGCTTTGGATGCGGATCTCCTCGTCACGGACCCCATGGAGGAGTTCATGGCTTCAAAACTGCATCGAAGGAGGAGCGCAAGGTCAAGCTGGAACACTTCACCGCCGCCGAGTCAACTTTGCAATGGTGCAGTGGATTCGGGCTCATCATTTATGTTCCATCTCGCCCTCTTCTAGGTCTTCCTCAAGGTGGCAGGCGCTAAATGGGAAGCAGACCTGCAAGGTGATGGGTAACCACCGTCATCCTGCATCTTGCTGGAGCATTTATCATTTAGTTGCTTGGGGCTTAGGGTTAAAAACTGTACCTCCTTCTAAGTCTTAGGGGTACTTTCAAACGTTTTCTAATTTTCGGCTGCTAGAACACCGAAGAAAGGGCTATATAGAAACCTCATATTTTGCAAGGGTACCAAGTTCAGGATAGAACCTGCTGCCGAGACTGTGCTGAGACAAAGACCCATGAAAGTTATGGTGCGATTCCTTGCGTTTACTTATCGGGTATCATTATACCTTAGAAAATAGGTAAATTACAATGTGAGGTTGTGTGTTGCCGAATTTTCAGAAAGGAGGAGCACGAGCACGCAATCATTCACTCCTTTGTCTCTTGTTTTCCTTTGTTTTATTCAACATAACACAACGCTAGATTAAAAGGTAGAGTAAGTGAGGGAGGAACAAACACTGAATGAAAATAGTCGTGAGCAACAAGGAAACGCGTGTGCTAGTTTAATTAGTTCAAGCAAAACACAGGCACGGTTCATTCGCTCTTCTTTTTGTGCTGTTTTATGATGAATGAAGAGAAGCATGAAAACTGCACGAAAGAAAGCACAGAGTTTGAGTCAACGGTGAACTAATTTATAGGTATAGACTACTATAAAGTGGATCCACATGAAGAGACGAAGAAACGAATTAAACTAAGCCGCAGATTCTTTACGAATTGTGTGTATGTCGGTTCTGTCTTCCTTTCACCTCTGGTTGTAGGATGGAATCATCAATGTCCTAGTTTCTAAAAGGTCCAATTTAATATTATATAAGGGTAAACAAAGTGCGCGCTTTTTATGCTTTCAATTTTGGGCTCTTTGCAACAAGGATTTAAATGATGGGAGATTTACAACTAACTTTTAATGGTACAATTATAGTGCACCCCAAAGCCCTGCTCTATTCATTCCTAAACCAGGCACCCTAAGCCGAAACCCTAAACCCTCAACCCTAAACTCTTAAATCCCTAAACCCTATAAACCCTAAACCCTAAACCCCAAAACCCCTCAGCCCTAAACCCTAAACCCTCTGTGTGAATGAGTCGGGGACTCCTCCCGGCTGTTGTCCCACTGTCTGATGCGCTGAATCCAATGCTGGCGATTACCGTCTAAACCCTAAACCTTAAACCCTAAACCTGAAGGTTTAGGGTTTAGCGTTTAGGGTTTAGGGGTTTAGGGGTGTAGGCTTAGGGTTTACTAGGGGTGTAGGGTTTAGGTGTCCGTATTGAGTAACTGAGTAGCAGTATGATTTCCCCCATGGTCCCTTAAATGATTGCAGTATGATATGCCACAATTTTGGCCCAGAGAAATGTTCTAGGTATTAAGCCGATAGGTGAAGCCCCGTCAGTTCGAGTTGGGCAACTAGGTCATCGCATCCACCACGGGCGCAGCGCACATGACGCTCTAGGCGAGTTGGTGGAGATGGACGAAAAAGTGGAGGCTGGGTGCATTTGTTGCTCCAAGTTTGGTTTTTAGGGTTGGGCTTCCTCTGCTAAGGGCTTGCTGACTACGATGTTCTAATTTCTAGGCTTAAGATTCCTTGCAAAACGCTGTAAACCAAAGGTAGCGCCACGCACTATCTACCCGGAAGTGGCACCTAAGGGGTTTAGGGTTTGGGGTTGGCTTCAGGATCCGACTTGGGAGTTTCCGAAAATAGGGGACCCTCATATAGTACCCTAAATAGTAGGATCCTTATTACAAGGACCCCAAAATAAGGTACCCCTAATTTTCGGAAACTCCAAACCCTAAACCCTAAACCCTTTATAGAACCCTTCTAGATCCCCTTAAGGAACCCTTAAAGGATCACTTTAAAGGAACCCTAAGGTACCCCTAATTTCGGAAACTCCCACTTGTCAGTTTTGGGTTTACAGTACCTTTAAAGACCCGCGCTCGAGGCCAAGGCGAACGAGCGCCCGGCGATGATGCGCTCTGAAGCAAGGTCTGCTGAAAGCGTCGGACAAGGGACGGTTTAGGGTTTAGGGTTGAGGGTTTAAGGGTTTAAGGGTTTAGGGTTAGGGCATTAGACTTACCTTTGGCTAGTCGGGAATGGAGGAATGGGGTACAAGTATAGCTACTATTACTACCATTCTTCCATTCCCAACTAACCAAAGGTAGGTAGATCTCACCTCGCAGTGAATTGTGTTTGCACCCTACTTCCTCCAATCTACTTTGCACAGCTCACCATGCCTAAGCCTGAAAGCCAAGTGCTTCGCACCCGCCCAAATCTGAAGCCCTAAACCCATCGTCCAAACCCACAAACCCTGCAACATTCAATGTTTGAACTACATCATCTCCGCGACCGAAACGCAGCGCGAAAGTCTCTGACCTCATGTCATGAAGCCTGAAGACAGTGATCTAGGAATCTAGGGCTTCGGATTGAAATCTAACGCACTGACACAGAGAATCCCACACAAGAATCCGAGCTTTTTCTGCTTATACTATACTGTACTGAACCGCGAAGCGATCTCCTAATCCCACATGGACCGTATAGAGGCACTAAGTGTCCTCCTAAAGTGCGGTGCGGGTGCAGCGGAAATTGGGAAGCTTACCTTCGGGTTTGCAGTTCCCGCAGGATGTTCGAGGACTCCGACGGGAGTTCAACGAAAGGGCAAAGGGTTCGAGGATAAGACAAAAGCTTGAGTAATTTAGGGTTGAGAGAAGGGGAACCGTATATGGAGTTTCAATGACAAGGTTCTGGAAACCCTAAACCCCGAACCCGAAAAGCAAAAAGCCCTAAAGCCAAAAAACTGTGGAACCCTTAGAACGTTAGAAGTCAGTAAAGTCGCGTTGAATTCGGAAGTCCTGAACTCTTTGGAAGAGTCCCTCGCAACTACCCTGTCTTGGTGGCATGAAATTCAAGGCTCGCCACCGTTTGAAGGTTCATGATAAGTTTGGGGTGCAGGGTTTAGGAGGTTTACGTGGAGGAGGGAGGTGTGGGTGGGGGGTGGGATGCAAGTACATATATTTCTGGACATTGAAGAGATGTCTAGATGTGATGTTTCTGGTGTGTGTTAGGGGTTCATCGTAGTAGCTCAAGCAGTGCTGTTAAAACCTTCGTTGAGGCAGTGGCCAGTTGAATTTCTCCGCGTGACCTGCAAACCTGATTCTGTGTATCCATGAACCTTCAAGCAGTGTCACGTGCCTTGTGCGTAGCTTGGAAGACGCCTTGCTTACCCAAAGTGCCTCGTAGCTGCAAATGGGTTTAATTAGAAGTGCCTAGCCTAGACCCCCCCCACTCCCCTCCATTATATCCCAAATACCCACCATTAAGGGCCATAAGGGCTCCATTAAAGGGCCATTGGGGGGTCAGAGACATAAACCCTAAACACTGTAGTCTTAAACCCAAGAAGTCCGATAGCCCTTGTAAATCCTGAACCCTAGAACCCAAAGCCCCAGAAGCCCTAAGCAAATTGGGACCCCTTGCGGGTGTCTGGCTCAGTCAGTCCTCTCTCGGGCTCTAAAACCCCGAAATAGAAGCTTGAATAAACTGCTTCTGAGGGCTCCTAGCTACATTACATGCATACTATAACAAAACCCCAACCGCTAGTCTGATCTCTAAGGCGGACACTATATTCAGCCCCCTTTAAGCCCAAACTTCCACACCCCAAAAGCCCCAGCCCCCCAAGCTTCCACCCTTGTTCCGCAAGCATAGCATTGAGGAGTGGGTCTAGCGCCCCCCACCGTTTAGAGTTGGAGGGGTTAGGACTGGGGGCAGTTTGGGGTTCACAGGCTGCTGGGTCTCAGGGTTTCAGGGGGCGTTGGTGGTTGGGGCTTACAAGGTCAGGGTGATGAGGATCTCAGCTTGTGAATCCGTCCTTCTGTGGTGCCTACTGCTTTTCTTAAGCTGCTACTACTGCTGCTCCTGCTGCTGGTGCTAGTACTACCACCACCACCACCACCACGACTACTGCGACTACCATCACTGCCGCCACCACCACCACCACCTCCACCGCCACCACCACAACGACCACTACTACTACGACGACGGCGACGACGACGACTACTACTACTACTAGCCACCCGCCCCCCGCCTACCAACCACCTGGCGCCTCAACCCATCGTCATCATCATCATCAACGAAAATGACAGCTGCAAAAGATGCAGGGGCCCAGGCCCCCTATCTGTGACAGCTGCAGAAGTTGCCGATGCTCACTTGCCTTAACTGTCACAGATGCAGGGGCTGAGGCTCCCTATCAGCATAAGTTCCCGAGGCTCAGTTGCCTCAACTGTCACGGCCGGTGAAGTTGCAGAGGCTCAAGCCCCAAAACTGCGACAGCAACTGGAGTTGCAAATTCGACGGGGAAGGAACTGCCAAACCACAGGTGGTCGGATAGTANTTGCAGAGGCTCAAGCCCCAAAACTGCGACAGCAACTGGAGTTGCAAATTCGACGGGGAAGGAACTGCCAAACCACAGGTGGTCGGATAGTACGAAAACACTGTAAATACCGTGGAACATGCAGGTTCTGCCAAGAAGGTTTAAAAACTCCCAAAACCTGGAGCGCAACATCTTCGACATCAAAAACAAAGATGCCAGCTGTACGTGGGAGGGGCTCGCCAACACCCTTAAAGCCCAAACCTCAGACTAGGAGGGTTTGGTTTTGAAGTGTGCTGGTGTTCGCGAAGCTGCCTGTACGTCATCATGCACCCCCCACCCCCCGCGGAAGCAACAATGCTGCTAAAGAACGGTGGTTAGCAATGGACTACGACATGACCAAAGTACTTTAAATACCGCGCAACCAACAAGCCTCCCCCCAACCAATTTCGAGTTTTCGCCGAAAGCCCTCGCAAAGCCCAATGTCGAGTTCGCAAAGTCCAGAGTACAATTGGTGACTATATGAGATGGTCCGACATCACGAAAGTACTGAAAAAAACCGAGTAAGACGGCTCTTCTAAAGATGTTGTTCGGGGGGTCTGCATAACAATGTCGTCATCATCCCCCCTCTCCCCCGACCCCTCCCCCTCCCCCCAAAATGCAAGTCCAAAATCGGAAGCTCGAGTTTGCAAACTCGCAAGTGAATTTTGAAGCTTCATAAGATGTTCCTACATGACGAAAGTGCTGTAAATACCGAGTAAAACGGATGTGTGCGACAAGAGTATGTAANACTCGCAAGTGAATTTTGAAGCTTCATAAGATGTTCCTACATGACGAAAGTGCTGTAAATACCGAGTAAAACGGATGTGTGCGACAAGAGTATGTAAGAGGGGTGGTTGGTAGGGGGGGCGCCTACTACTACTAGTACTAGTACTACTGCTACTGCTACTACTACTACTACTACTCCTCCTACTCCTACTCGTACTACTACTTGAAACTTGAAACCCTGTAACCGGCGACCATATCCGGAATGGTAGCGGGTCTCGAGGCACTGAGGATCAGTTGGCTGATGGCAGAGACCCTGCAACAAAAAGCTGGCTCCACACCGTTGAGGTCGTAGGGCATGAGGACTCAAAGCAGCAATGGACGTAAAATACCAACCCTAAAACCTTACACCCTGAACCCTAAACCCCAAAAAAACTGACACGCCCCCTCAGAACCCCAAAACCCCAAACGCTAAGTCTTCGGGATTTCAGGGTTTGGGGAATTTAGCCGTCAGGATTTCAGGGTTTCGGGTTCTTGCGGATGATGCTTACAGAGGGCAGGGGTCGCGCCCCTAATCGGTGAATGAAGCCGTGAACACTCAACACAACAGTAAATCCATAAAGCCGTAAAGCCCAGGTTCAGGGTTAAGGGTTTACTGGGTTCTTGCTAGCTGATTTAAGTTAAGTTACAGTAGTAGACAAAGAATCCAGATTCCCAGAGACTCCAATATCCCTTAATCAAGGATTATAGCTTAAATTATAGTAGGATCCCTAATATGATCTAAGGTATATTCCTTAATTAAGGGATATTGGAGTCTCTAGGTTAGGGTGATCAATGCAGCCTCAGCAGTCCGAACCCTAAGCACCCTGAAACCACAGAAACAAAGACTGACCTTGCCCTATACCACACTTACAGGAAACGATCGGCACCTTGAGGCAGACCCGCAAGACCTGCACAGTTTTTAAATCAAACTCCGGTTAACCTAAACACCAAACCCTAACATGTGACCTGAAACAACCCTTCTAGTAACTCTTGTGGGAGCCCTTGAACCAGCCCTTCTGGTACAGTTGGTACCTATGGGTAGAGCTTTCGGGCTTAGAGTTTGCAGGCTCAGGGAATAGACTGTAGAGTTTAGGCCTCAGGGTCTCAGGCCTAGGGTCAAGTCAAGAGTTCAAAAAAGGGTGGAGCCACAGTGCGGCATCTCCGCCATCGCCAGAATGCTGCCTCTCCATATTATCATATTGCCGGAGATGATTTGCGCCACCGGGGGCTCATACCTGTCAAAAGACAAACTGAAAACCGCAAACACGTCTAAGCTCCAAAAAGTCAGATTTCAGCAAGAGCCCCAGGGCAATGCTCCTCGACCTGAGATGCCCCAGAGATGCGAACGACGTGGGTTTCCAACTGTAGCAGTTTGGACTTGAGTTAAGCCTATTCTTAAACCCTAAACCCGAAACCTTAGGGATTGCTTAAAGTAGAAGCCAGAAAGTTGGAACATCATTATCCTCATGCCCTTAAGGTAAAGTATAAGGGATCCTAGCACTAATCCTCCTAAAGCCATGTTCCAACTTTCTGGGGTTCACTGTAGAGACTTGTGTTAAGGATTCTTGGTCTTGGTCGAAGGTTTGGAGAATTCAGGACGGTAGGCTGAGAATTTGGACGTCCGGGGCTGAGTCCCTAAACTTACGCCCTAAAGCCCCAAAGCCTGAACCCTAAGCCAGAAACGCTAGAACCACAGACCCCTGACCCCAAGCCTGAAGCCCTAAACCCCTAAACCCTAAACCCCTAAACGCCTAAACCCTAAAACCTAAACCCTAACCTGTGGACCGGGCAAGTCTCCGTTTCTCAGAAGCGCTTCGTTGAGCTTTTTGATTTGGGCCTTGGAAGCTACTTGGAGGTTCATGGGTAGGGGTTTGGGGGTTTAGGGTTTAGGGTCTAGGGTGAACCTCCAAGTAGAACAGGGATTGAATGGTGGCTTTGGTGTTTGTGACGGTTATATTCCCCTGTAATGGGGATATATTGCTATTGATGACACCGAGCCCTATTTAAATTTGGCCTCGTAACCCTTTCGCGAAGCACTTTTTCGGGCCATACGTTACGATGGGATGTTCATCTTTAATGTAGAAGCATGAAGAATTAGGAATACGTTCTTCGAGGTTCCTTGTTCTAAAGATACTTTAACATACCCCCAGACCCGATTCTGACTATCAAGGTCCATAGATTGTTTGCAACCCCAAGTTTGAAAGCAGAAGTCTTACACCAGTCCCCGACAAGTTTAGGTCTTAGGGTCCTTGGGTTGTGTGTGTGTGTATGATATTCAACAATCGTCGAATCTCTAAAGCCTACGTGTCCCGTAGCCCAGCAGACTGACATCTTACCAAAAAAACCCTAATCTCTACTTTGAGGTTCATGGGTAGTTATAAGTGGGCTTATAAGTAGGGTAACTATCGTTATAACCCATATTAAGGGACTTGTAACTCCACTTATAACTACCCATGAACCTCCCAAGTAAACTTTGTAATCCAGGCCTGAAACTTGAAGCCGTACATCACCCCTAAATATCTTAAACCCTTGAACTTAAACCCTACGTCCTGATAGGCACCCCAAGCCCAACTCCTATAATCCTACGCTTCCACCCTGACCCCAAAATCTTGAAGCCTTAAACCCAAATCGTAAAATCCTACAACCTTAAACCCTCAAGCCATCTTCCACTGAAAGTGCCAACCTCAGCTTCTCGGCTACTGTTTCTATATCATCGCCTGGCCTCCCGTCGCATATGGCCGTCCGAGGCAGGATAAGCACCAAGAAGACTTAGGAGCTTGGGGTTCGGGGGCTTTGCGTCTGGAGTTTAGGCACGAGGGCCGTTGACCGACTTTAAGTAACGATTGCAATATAAGTTTCCGTTTTTCTGGACCCCTAAATGGAGAGTCCGGAGGTGGTCGAAAGTCTTTGTCAGGGAAGGTTATCTAGGTTCCTTCATGTTCAAACCCTAGAAACCTCAGGCCCTTAACCCAAACCCTGAAAAAGCATGAACCCTAAATCCTCTGCACGCCCTATGAACCCTGAGCTGTGAAACTAGCAACAGCGGCCTAGTGTCATGGTAAGCCAGCATTTTTTGCGAAGAGGGCTTGCGTAAGAGTACGGACTAGGACCGAACAGGTTTTTGGCTTGCAGTCGGGGTGGAAGTAGTTTACAGCAGAAACCCTTCACAGAATCCTTGCAGCAACCCTGTTTTCTTAGACAATCCTTATAGTAGAACATATAGCTGTGAAATGCTGGGCTACTGTGCACATGTCCTTTTCCCGGGAAGAGCACTATGCGGCATGAGCCCGTGACTGGGACTCGTATCGCAAAGCATTGTCTCTGTCCCACATGGGTAGTTCTCCAAATTAGGGTCCCATTTAGGGTCCTTGTAATAAGGGTGCCGCACTATACTTGAGATCCAAAAAGGAGCCCTAATTTAGAGAACTACCCACATGCTTCGGGGCAAGTCCAAGATCTGGTCTGAGCTCAGCACAGCCTTCTGGAACGGTCACGTGGACTTACAGTAGAAGCCCAAAAGTTGGAAACCCAATAGCCTCAATCCTTACTTGTAAGAGTAATGTATCGCGAATCCCAGCACTATTTGGCCTTAGTCCGGTTTCCAACTTTTTGGGGTTTATTGTAATCGGTTCCGACATGGAGCCAGGTGCGGTGATTTCTTGAATGCACCAGCTGGCTCTCTTGATTGTGGGCAACATGAGGAAATACTACACCGCGCAGCAGACCGATGTCCCTGTAATCGTAGTCCTCGGTTGAGGAACTGCTTACAGGGCAGCTTCGACCTTCAAGACTTCGAGTTTTAGCTGTGGGTTGCACTGCAGTGTGGTAAGGTTTAGGGTTTAGGGGTGCAGGGCTTTAGGGGTTAAGGTTTAGGGTTCACGGTCTATGGTTGCAGGGTCAAGAACACCTCGGACGGATGTGCGGCACATTGAACCCGAAGCACAATAATACGATCGAAAATGGGGCAGCCGGTGCGGCAATCCGCCTCGAGCTTCGGAGGCCTTAAGCTAAAAGAGGGGAAGCCCCAGGAGAGAGAGAAGTTTGAGACGTGGAGTTCTTGAAGTAAAGCGTGAGAAAGACTAAAACTGTAAGAGTGGTTTGCAAGGATCTTTTTTGAAGGGTTCTTCTGTGCCCTAGAATCCCGAAGCGATGTGTGGCTGTAGGGTCTTAGAACCGTTCTAATTATGCCCATTGGAAGCCCTCAGCCCGGAACTCCTAGCTTGCGGAAAGGTGCGGCGTTTCTCCACATCATCCTCGAAGCGACTTGGACCCCGACTATTCCAAAAACCCAAACCCAAAAGCTAAATGTAGGGTTTAGGGTTGATTTTGGGGGAACTTGTGTGTAGAGCCCTGATAGACACCCCGCTAACAATGTAAAGTTCAAGACCGACTGGATAGAAATTGGCTTGTACTAGATCTTTCAACCGTAACCCTACATGATCTTTAAGAAGATTTGTTGACTTTGTATAGGCATGCAAATGGGAGTTTCCGAAAATACGGGACCATAATATAGTGCCCTAAATAGTAGGAATTAATATTATTAAACCCCAGCCCTACATGATCTCAAAATGCAGGAGTGGGCCTCCACAGGTCCAAGCTCTAAGGACGTTAGGGTTTTGAGGGCTCAGGGTTTACATAGATTTTACGGTTAGGGTCGAAGAGTCTGGGTTTAGTGGGCTTCAGGGTTTTGGCTTGAGTCCTGGTTGCCTGGATAAGCCGCAAATGATACAGGCAAGACCTATCTAAAGGAGATCACACAACGTCACAACGTCTTTCCGCGGGTCGTATGGCAATCTCGCAGCCCGACGCCCCAGCACCAGTCTTTGTATGAGCAAGCCCCAAAACCCTAAAAGGCACCCTTGTGAGCCTAACGCCCAACCCCGAACCCTGTAATGATGCTAGGTTTCCAACCTGAAACCCACCTGTAATGAGTCTGCCGCCCTTACCCTGTATGCCTGCAAAACCCGAAATAGATTGAATCTCAAAACCGCAGCACTTTTTACAATCAGCCTTAAACCCAGTGAAAATATCACCATAAACCCCCAAAGACAGGAAGCCCCAATCTTCCCTAAACGTTAATCCTTACACCCTAAACCCTAAGCCCTACACCCCTAAATCCCTAAACCCTAAACCAAAATTCGCATCCACCCGTTTCTTTCTCGACCTCCTGATCCGAGCCAGTCACCCTTAATGGAACCGTCATATGTCCCTTAAAGGAACCCTTATGGGAGTTTCCGAAAAGAGGGGACCCTAATATAGGACCCTGAATAGTAGGATCCTTATTATAAGGACCCCAAAATAAGGTACCCCTATTTTCGGAAACTCTAAACCCTAAACCCTTTATAGAACCCTCATAGTACCCTTATAGTAACCCTTTAAAAGGTACCCTAATTTTCGGAAACTCCCCTTATAGATCCCTTTAAAGGAACCTGGCGAGGTTGCCAAAGCCCCCTTAGAGGCTGAGGCCCGTCGTGCCAAGCTTGCCGCAGCAGTGGGTCAGGGTTTAGGGTTCAGGGGTTTAGGGGTTGAGGATTTTTGGGGTTTAGGGTTTAGGGAGTTAGGGTTTTGGGGGTTTAGGGTTGAGGATTTTTGGGGTTTAGGGTTTAGGGAGTTAGGGTTTAGGGGTTTAGGGTTGAGGGGATTTAGGGGTTTAGGGTTTAGGGAGTTAGGGTTTAGGGGTTTAGGGTTGAGGGGATTTAGGGAGTTAGGGTTTAGGGGTTTAGGGGTTTAGGGTTGAGGAGATTTAGGAGTTTAGGGAGTTAGGGTTTGTGGTTTAGGGTTTCGGGTTTAGGGTCGACAACGCTGCCGAAAAGCTGAGATGTCGCTCCACAGACCATCGAGAGCCTCTACGGCCAAGCGCCCCGCGAACTCACCCTAAGGGTCCATGTACCCAAATGGTATATAATATACATTTGCCCCAAAGTACCTACATAGGGCCTATTTTAAGGTCAAAGTCGATCAACGTATATACTCTTTGGGTTCATGGACCCCTTCGGGTCATGGAGGTGCAATCAGTTGCTGTCGAGGATGGTGTCCAGGGTCAGCGCAGGGCAGGGGTTTAGGGTTTAGGCTTCGTGGCTGTGGAGCACGTTGTCCTGGCCTGGCCGGAATCGGCCTTTCGTTCGCTTAGGACAGTAGGGCCGAGCTAAAGGCCATAAATCCTTAAACCCTTAAGCGCTAAACCCTGAACCCTAAAGCCTGCCTCAAGATGAAGAAGTTGGAATTCCAGGAAACCCTAAACCCTAAAGGTGCTGAGCAAAAGGAGCAAACACCTATAAACCCGAGGCTTGCCGAACCTCGCTGGCCCTTGTCGCGCTCAATGCAGCCTCGGGAGGTGCTATGATCTTGGGGATAGGTAGGACTTTTCCGGGGTTTAGGGCCTGATGCAATGAGGTTTCTAACGGGTTTGGGGTTGACAGATTAGAGTCTAGTCTAGGGTCTTACGACGAGGCCGTAGGGTTTGGTGTTCTTGGGGATTTGCGGTTTAGGGTTGTGCGAGCAGGGTTTTGTGTTTAGGATCGTAGGGTTCAAAGTTTATAGGACTTGGGGCTTGGGTTTGAATGGTTTTAGGGTCGCAGTTTAGCGGGATTAGGCCGTTGCGACGGTTTAGGGTTTAGGGTTTAGGGTTTTTTTTCAAGGCTTGGGGGTAGGGTTTGGGAGATTGAGCGCAGGACTTCTGTCAGCCTGCAGCGAGGGCGTTTGAAGGACGTCCGTATGGCACTACTAATTCAAAGGTACATTCGCATATGCCAGTAGCATCATAAGGTAAGGCAACCACAACTATCAGACAATGTAGCTTGGCCGAAGTCATAGAACGAAATAGGATCGATTGTGACTTGTTGTGCTATGCCCAAAGCGTTTGCTCGCCACTATCCCTCAGGAATCTTACAGGCAACACGCTAACATAAACCCCACTTCGTGTGAAGGTACTTCTATCCTTGCTTGTAGTAGCTGCAATCATGAACCGTCACGAGCGCGTCTGCAGTTGGCATTGAACTCGGTTTCTCCTCGAACCTGCGCCGTGTAACCGTTGTTGGGTTTAGGGTCTAGGGTGAAGGGACAAACACCCTCGACACTGCTTGGAGGATCATGGGACTTAGTAAGTGGGGTTATAAGTAAGGTAACTACAGTTATAATTACTTATAACCCCAATTTAGGTACCTATAACTCTACTTACTAAGTCCCATGATCCTCCAAGTGTTAATCAACACCTGACACCTTACTAGACCCAAAGAGCCCGTCATGGCTTCTGTTGAACTCTACGCATGGTCACAGAGGCTGATAGTTAACATAGGGACCTGAATAATTACCTATGGGAATAACGTAGCCCAGTTTCCTACGCATTCTATGCATTAAGGCCCCTATATTAAGCAAATTCTGCATGGAATCTACTTAGTGCAAGATCTCTGTCTGGACCCACCCGAATATGCAAGTTATGTGGGATCCTCGGGGCAGTAGAGTTTAGGGTTTAGGGGTTTAGTGGTAGTGCTACGGGTTGAGTGTGAGAAGGTATGCAGGCTGTCTGGCGATTAGACTTTTCGGTGCATCTAATCAGTTTTAGGTGGAGTTTCCCCGAACCTTAGCCTAACAAGCATTGCAGATCTGCGCTTGAAGGGTGAGGTCCCACCAGCAAGACCAGAAAGAATCGGAACTAAGCCCGGAAGCATTGAACCGTCAGCCCTCAAACTAGGCTCTGGTGCTGCGACTTGGCCTTGCATTTAAGGCTGCACTGGGCTTTTTTCAGGGCCGCTACTCATGGAACAAAAGACGACACCCTAAACCCCTGAAGCCCTATACGCAAGCCATCAGAAATCTGAACAGAGCCTGAGGGTCTGCTGCATCAAGGCCCAGTGGTTCCTTTGGCACCGGACTGTGAGACAAGAAATTTACACACCTAAGTCCTGTGCATCAGCCTGAAAGTCTCGCAGTAAATTGCCCTTTTTTTCTGCCGCGGGAATTATTGTAACAGCGTGCCGAGAGCCTGTTGACAACCATATTTATGCCTGTCGGTCTGTCTGTCTTTCTGTCTGTCCGTCGGTCTGTCTGTATGTATGTATCAACATATAAATCTAAACAAATATATATATATAGAGAGAGAGAAGTAAGTAGATAGATGGATTTAATTATACATATAGATGTGAATATAAGGACATGTTATGTGCATATGTATATATATATATACACATGCATACGTACAAGCATGTACAAGTATGCAAAAGTATAAAGTATCAGTATAAACAAGTGTAAGTACATGTAGAAGTATACATGTAGGCAGAAGTATAAGTATAAGTATAACTTGATTTTTAATTTTGAGTTTGAGTGAGTGCACGTCTATATACGTATACAGTTATACACACATACACACGCAGAAACACGAATACACACATGTGTATATATATATATATACATATGTTTATATATGTATGTACGTGTATATATATATATATATGTATGTATGTATGGGTGTGTGTGTGTGTGTCTGTATGTGGCTTCTGCCCTCCCGAGGCTCTGTCTGTGGATGGCGCCGGGAATGTAGAAAGCGAGGCCCCGCAAGAGATTATGGCATTAGTGTTACCCTAAGGCTTCACGGACCCATCGCTCGCATAAAGTTCAGTTGGCCCAGAGACCATTCTGTGTAAGGCGTTTGGGTTATTTGGAGTCTTGTTGTCGCATTGGGTGTTAGGGTTCCGTGCTGTTGATTCAGGTTTTAGGCTTCATGGCATTAGCATTGTGAGCCCTTGTGGGTCTCTGGGCAGGTCAAGCCTTGGGCGTGTTAGTGTTGAGAGGGTCTGGGGATTAGGGTTTTGAGGTTAGGGGTTTAGGTGTTTAGGGATTTTGGGTTTTGGGGTGTAGGGTTAAGGGGCTTAGGGTTGAGGGTTTAGGGCTTGCTTGGTTGAGGGTTTTGGGCAGGTTTGGTTTGGGAATTTGAGTATGTCATCAGGAATGCAGCTATATCGGCTATATCTGTTCACAGCAGTAATTCGTTGGAGTGGGGTGGGCTGGGGTTGTGCCAATAGAGGTATCCTTTAACCTTGCTTGGGGTATAATCCCTATATGAGCACAAACATCCTTTTATCCGCATAGGACACTGGACAAGTAGCTAGAAGGGATGTCTCCATTTACCCAGACAGCAACACCGAGCACCCTTCAGCGTAACCCAGAGGGACCAATACCCCTTGTCAATGAAGGACTATACCTTTAGTTGTAAGGGGCTTCATTTTATAAGTTAAGCTTTACAGTAGAAGCCCAAAAGTTGGAAACCCAATAGCCTCATTCCTTCAACTTTATGGGGTTTACTGTACTCCTTAATTAAGGGGAATTTGGCCTTCCCAAAGGCAGCTTTCATGCCGCATGGCCCGGCCGGGCACAGGATCAGACAAGCCTCCACCAAGGCGCTGGTATTTCAAAGTGCCCTTGGCCCCAAAAGGGTGGCTGAAAAACCCTACCTTTTCAGGGCTCCTTTCTATGGTTCTTATGAGCATTGCTTAAATCGGCAGGAATTTTGGCCACAGGTACGGTTAGGGTTGAGGGGGTTTGAAAAAGCCCAACAACGAATCAAGACAACACGTGCCACCGTGTTCTGGTCCGCACTCATCCGCAGCTCTTTTGCTGCGTGAAGGTTGAACAGTTCAATAGTCCAGAAGGCCCAATACTCCGTATCTAACTCTAAGGTTCCATATACCCAAACTGCATACTTGTCCCGAAGTAGGTACTTTAGGGCTACAGTATATACGCGTTGGGTGCATGGACCCTTATATAGATTAAGTCAGCAGCATACCAAAGGATCCTGCTCTCATCTCAGGAATATTTCTGATGGGTATTGGGCTCTCCGGGAAACCCCTCGTTGGAGGTCAGTCGCTCGACACTGGATCTAGCGGCACTGCTTAGAAGCACCTTGGTCTGCAAAGGGAGGTTTCTTAACTTACGGTGCCGTTTGGATTAATCTAGCATTTCCTGTTCTGCGAAGATCCAGATACAGCTGTCAGAAAGGGAGGGGGTGGGACGAAGATGTACAAGTTAGAGGCTGCAGTCTCCGCCTTGTGGCAAGAAAAGCGCACTCACATCCGCTTTGAAGCCGGAACGTAGAACTCTGATGAACAGCTCCCCTCCCTGAATAAGAAGCACAAGTGGGCTAACACCAGCGGATCAACATTACAGTGGTCGTCATTCTTTCAGGCGCCGGGGCCCATGGCTACAGTTCTTTGTTATCGTTGATAGAGGCGGGGGGCAGTTTTTTGAGTGGGAGCAAAGGGGGCGCCGTATCTGTACTGCAATACAGTTCTTATTGCTGTAGAGGTGTTTCAACCGTGGTCCTTCGCCATGATTTTCTTGATACCAAGTTTTGCTTCATTATGTGCTGACCTGTCTTGCTGTTTTGTCACCAGAAATCGCCAGTACTACTTCAAGAGCCGGGGTGCAGAGACTTAAACTCTGGGCAGATCAATCCTGAGCCCAAACCCCCACAATCGATGGAAGGCCTTCCTTGGGATTTTTGCATCCTTAAAGGGGTGTTGGGCTTATGCTGCTGGAGAGTGCGTCTGGACGCAATACTAGAGCCACCGATATCACCAAAACCCCAGAATCCCAAGGCCGCGCTGATTCATACCCAAAGCAGTCCACAGCCTTAGACCCTCAATACGAAAGCCCAAATGTATCTATGCCCTGTATCCGAACCCTGATCACAAAAAAGCACAATTGCAGCAATGAGCTCCAACAAAAACCATATTGTTTGTTTAAGTTTCCACCGTTTAGGGGCTTATTGGAGGCGAGCTCCAACCTTCTGCTTGTGAAGTGCGGAAGTCTCTTCCTCCCCGAAAGCCGAGGACAAACTCCGGATCCCTTCCGTTCTGGTGCTTTGGCAGCCAAGTCGGCTGGGGTCAGGGTGTACAGTCGGGAGGTCAGGGGGTGCAAGCACCAGTGAAGTGTTACTAGTGTTAGATTGTATGTCAGTGTATGTACGTATGNGTATGTACGTATGGATGGATGGATGGATGGATGGATGGATGGATGGATGTATGGATGTATGATTATGTATGGATACATACCATGTGAAGGCACATCTCTCTCGTCTATGTGTATATAGCGGCCTTAATAATTGCCTATACAATTTTGGGGGTTCCTTATTATAATTATAGTATAATCGGCCCCAAAACCTTATTCTAATTACTAAGGCCCCTATATTACAGTACCCTTACAGATCCCTTATAACAGCCCTTATATAGAGCCCTTTAAAGGGAACCCTATTTATAATTTGTAAGGACGCTATATTAGCCCACAAACCGGGTGATGATGAGTGCCAGCAGGTATGGACCTAGCTACTGTGGCTTTCTGCTCGTGGGACGGAAGGGATACAGGTCCGGAGACAAAAGCAAGTTTCCGAAAATGGGGCATCCTAATATAGTACCCTAAATGGTAGGATCCTTATTATAAGGCCCCCAAAATACGGTACCCCTAATATTCGGAAACTTCCAAATCGCAAATAGCTCTTTGGGTGTTCAAGCTGAATCTCGCAAGGGAAGTCAAGGGGGCTGAGAGGGCTGTCGGCGATGTAGTAGAGGGCTTGTGTTTCCTTCAAGTTTGAAGACACTTTGGGGATACAGCCCTAAATGCTGAGGCACCACCTTAGCCGTGAAGAACGACTGCCCGGGGCCCAATGAGGGGGTGGGGTCTTTCAGAGCACGGGGACTCCACGCCCTAATTGACCTCCGGTTTGTCCCATGACTGCATGCATCAACCCAAACCCCTAAGCCGTAAATCCTGAATGCCAAGCCCAAAACAAACTCCCTGCCAGAATGCGGAAGCCTCAACCCTCAAAACCCGGAAATCTCCAACCTTGAAAATCAAACCTGAGAACCCTGAGTCGTTTGTCGTAACCCCAAATCGAGTTCTGACAGTTCTAATTCATCTAGTGGCTTGAAGAAAATACCCGTACTGTTGCATTCCTGAGGGTGCCTACTGACACAATGCTTGCATATAGCCCAAAGCCCTATACTAACTATCAAGGCCCCTGTACTATCCCTATAATTGGCGTCCTTTTTTACCTGAGATCTGTGCTTCAGATCCCATCTGCATCATAAAGCCTTACAGAAAAGTCGAGGCCGGCAGTGTTGTACAGTGCTTCAATTGGCTTTTGACTATCATGGCTACTATAAACGAAGTTAAAGGTTGTGTAGTGGCTTCCAGGGTTTTATACGGGTTTCTGAAGAGATGGAGATTGTATACGAAGGACTCGCAGAAGGTATGGCTCCCCAAGCTTGCTTCGAGTTTGCCAAGGGGTTTCCCCCAAGGGTCCCTGGCGGGTTTGGCGTGACCAGAATGATAAGGACAAGCGGGTCTTCCTTCAAAGGTCTTGCAGGGGATCCTAAACCCTAAAGCCCTGATGCGTAAACCGTACATCCCAAACCCCTAATGCTTAAACTCCCTAAACCTTAAACACTAAACACTAAGTTCCCTCTTCAGGTGAGAACCTAGACCTGACTGGAGAGACGTGGTACAACTGCAATACCTACTATGCCGGAGCCCTGGGTGCTTTTGTGTTCAGGTGTTTTGGGCTTTTGCGAGGTTTAGAGCTTCAGTGGGTGAGGGAGTGAGTGTCGACCTGCGGTGCTTTTCGGCCCACGGAAGCGGTCCCTCTCGCCTTCTTTGCCCCGACGTACGTCATCAGGGCTCCGGCGCAGAGTTCAACGCTTCGATCCGAGCCGGGGATTAGCGGAGGGATGTGCCACCCGAACTTCCGTGGGCCCGCCCCCCAAGACAGCCCACATCGCAGGAATGTTCAAAGCTCTTCCCTCGATGATCCCTCACCGAAGTACTAGGATGGGGACACTGGCTCAGAGAGGCGGGGCATTGGGGTGATCGAACAAACACGCACACACGCACAGCACCGGCAGCGAGACTAAGGGCAAAAGCACCTTCAGCTAATGCCCTTGTGGCTGCAAATACTCGAACTGTGTCCCCTTGGCGTGTGGGGCGATGCCTGATGCTGAGGGCATCATCCCTCGACCAAAAGGGGAGCTTCATTGGGTTATAAGGCTTTCTGAATTTCTTGCAGTCCTAGACGGTTTAGGGTTTAGGGTTCTAGAATGAAGTGTTGCTTTTTGGTGGTTTCTGGCCTAAACCCGGATCCGACACCCTAAAGGCTGCGCGTTCGACGGTTTGGGGTTCAGGGTTGTGGGATTTAGGGTTAGGGTAGTTGTGGGTTTGGGGTTTAGGGTTAGGGTAGTAGTGGGTTTGGGGTTTAGGGTTGTGGGATTTAGGGTTAGGGTAGTAGTGGGTTTGGGGTTTAGGGTTGTAGTTTTGGTAGTTTGGGGCGGCAGGGGGTTTATCGGTAGCTGGTGCTCGAGAATCAAACGGAAGCTCCAAAAGCCCACTTCTTGGAGACTCCAACATCCCTGATTCAAGGAATATTCCTTAATTTTTAGTAGGACCCCTAATACGATTTAAGGAATAGTCTTCAATTGAGGGATATTGGAGTCTCTGGGTTGCCTTAAACCCTTCGGTTTAGGGTTTCGGGTTTGGGCTTCGGGTTTTCACCCAAAGTCCCTTGGTCCTAGAGCCCTCAAAGTTAAAACAAAAAGCCCTAAGTCCTACATGGTACCTGTAGTCTCCATTGTGGTTCCTTTTGGGGTTACCTTATAGGATCCTTATTATATATTTGGTTAAACCAAAAAAGGAACTACAATGGAGACTATAGGTAAGGTCAAGATCCCCACGCACTCGATCTTAAATTGAAAGCTACAGCCCCTCTAAACCCAAAGCCCTAAACCCTAAAGCTATACCATACCCTAAATCCTAAACCCTAAAAACCCTAAGCCCTAAAGCTTAAGAGGCCCCTTAACCAAAAAACAAACTCAGCTATACCTCGGCTGTTGCGTGGTTTCGCTGGGGACCCCTTTGCTCAGGTAGTGACGGAGCGTGCCTCGGCGCAACTTTTCTTCCATTTCTTAACGGAGCATGGGACCTAGTAAGCACAGTACGAGGGAGGGTTTGGGGTTTACCCATAGGCCCCAAAGTAGTTCCTTTTTGGGGTTACCTTATAGAAATCGAAAAAAAAATGAGCCCCAAAAAGCAACTACTTTGGGGCCTATGGGTAGGGCTGAGGGTTTAGGGATTAGTACGGGATTAGGGTTTAGGGTCTAGGGTCCCGCCAGGTTTTGGGGGTTTAGGGATTGGGTAAGATTTTGCTCCTATCCCTATTTGGGTGGAGGTCGCTTCAGGACTTCTGGGGACGAACCCTAGGTTTCAGGGGCGCTGAGCTTTCTGGCTTAGGGGCTGGGTAGGTAATCTTTAGCCTTTTCGGTTATATCTAATCCTACTATATTGAAAAGGTTAGCATTTTTTAGCTAGAGTATTCAGCCCCCCAGATGGATTACCAACACCAAAACGCCCACATCCCGACCCTGAACCCTGGCGGCTAAACCCAGAGGAAGTCGGTGATGAGGCAGTCCCCAGAGACTCCAACATCCCTTGGTTAAGGAACGTTCCTTAAATCAAATTCGGGATCCCACCAGAATTTAAGGTATATTCCCTAATTGAGTCCCTGAGTATGTAAGGCCGATAATCCCGACTGTAGTCTCAGCCCTCCATGACTGCTTCCTTGCCATGCCATTTTCCCAAACCCATGCCGTAAAATCCTGCCTCAGCCTCAAAGCCCTCGCTGCAGACCCTGACCCTGTCAACAGCCATTAAACATGATAGGACGAAACGAGTGTGCAGCAATCTTGATACCGAGACTACAGGACAAGAATGCTAGCAGTAGTGATGGCACAGCAGAAAGCCATAACATACCTAACACAGACGGATACAAAGGGTAATCAATCGAGCAACAGTGAAAACATGCGATCAAGACCTGGCCCAAAATGATCCCTACACCCTAAACCCTAAACCCTAAACCGACATGGTCATCACCTGCTGAGTCCCAATTTCGAACACCGCACCACGGCGGTCTTGCTTCTGGGCCCGGACCCTGGCAAAGGATGTTTAGGGTTTAGGGTCAGAAAGAACGGGTGTCTTCTTTAAAAGGTTCTAGAAGGATTACTACCAGGTTTCTGTCAGGGTGGTAAAAAATCCGAGCAACTGTCTTTTCAATTTGCAGGGTGGCGGGATGAGGGTGCAGGGCAAGGGGCGTCGGTGAAAATTTCGCTTCAAGAAGGTGGCTTGGGAGATTTCCTGGCTGCACCCTAAACCCTAAACCCTTGGATTCAGAGTCAAAATTGAGTTGGAGGGTTACCCAAACCCTGGTGCCTACCCATAGGCCCCAAAGTAGTTCCTTTTTGGGGTTACCTTATAGAATTCTAAATATGAACCCCAAAAAGGAACTGCTTTGGGGCCTATGGGTAGATAGACTCATGTCTTCTAGTCTGCCGGTCAGGACGAGAACAAGAAGCGGCAGGGTGGCGCCAAGGGCGTTTGCACGTGCCCTTTTCGCAACAGGCATTCTGCTTGGCCTTTGGGCATCCCGAACTTGATTTAGCCTCGCAATCACTGAGACTCGTTGAAATCGTCCATAGCACTGGAAGCTATATGAGCGACAGGCGTTTCTCTCTGAAGAGCTAGACTGTCTGTGGAGGGATTAGCAGAAGATCGTCGCAGGTAAGAGCTCCGCTTCTGTAGGCCGCGACAGCGTGCATGCTGAAGGGTCGATATCGGGTTTCTATGGGCCGCGATAACGCGAAATACCAAAAACGATAAGGCTATCGCTTGCTGCTTTCCAGTGGCAAAATACAACGAATAAACGCGCCCTACTTAAGCCAATGTTTCCAGCATGCTCAAGCTCACTTTGATCTTCAGCTTGGGAAGTCCAAAGAACGCTTTGCAGGCGTTTGCTTTCATGGGAGGGCTAGCGTCGCAAAGGGGTTCAGAAGACGGTTTTCAGGTTTTGGTGGGGTGTCCACATTGTGTCGAAAACGATAACGTAACGATAGCGAGTTTGCAGCAAAAAGTAGGCTTGGCAGTCCATTGCCCAAAATGCTTAGAGATCCCGGGCCTGAAGCCTTTTTGCCGAGAAACTTCGTTGGAAAGTGGCTTACAGCGTGCGTCTTCAAAACGGCCCAACCTACAAAATCCTTTCTCCTCCGAGATGCGGTCCAAACCTGCAACTTAGGGTTTGTAGCAGACTACCAAGGGCGCCTCTGCCCCAGTCCCGGACCGTTACAGAATCATTTGCTGTGAAATGCACTTTCACAAAGAATGCAGTTCAGCCTGACTGGCCAGCGATAACATGAAATACCAAAAACGATAGTCAATATTGCTAAGCCGTGGAAGTAGTCTTCAGTTTTGCCGCGCGCTCATATAAGTAGGATTTAAAGATCAGCAATAGTTTGCAGTTGAAACCTTGACGGACAACAAGCAAGCTGAACCTAAGCACCAAGTTTTTTGTGTTTGTTTAAACGTTTACGCTTTCGTATTTATATGTGTTACATGTACGTGTATCATTCACTCTATGCATATCTTAAATAAATTACTCGACTGTATCAATCTTACATGTAAGCACGATGTGAGGTTCGTAGTGAGAACTGTGGGAACAACGGCCGTCACACGTTTGCAGTAGCACCTCTTGTTGCAATTGCCGTAGTTCTCGACATCGTCGTTGTCGTCGTCGCTGTGATCGTCGTAGCAGGAAGAAGCAGTAGGAGACAAGCAGAGAGGGATCAGGAGCAGAATGTGTGGGACTCGATGTAGTGTTTACAAGCAGCAGCAGCAGCATCAGCAGCAGCAAGAGCCACAACCGTGTTCCGGCACCAGATACGATGTTCTTGCAAATAGACATAGTCGAGCTCAGTCGTCACTAGTCGCTAGTGAGAGTTGCAGTTACGGAGGTTAGGGGCTACTGGCACCCGTGCTGGTATTCTCGCCAGCAAGAAGGACTGTCCTTCGAGTTTATACACCGAATTTAGTACAACGCCCCGCGTCGCTCAGGAACTCCACTTCTACCTCTACCCAGCCGCCTGGCCACAGAATTCTGGGCTTCAGCACCAAGCTGTGCTGTCAGCGTGTGTTTTTTCCAAATAGGATGGACAACTTCTGGACCACTCAGCTACTAAACCCTAATCCCTAAACCGTTTACGCAGGGTTTGTGTTTGGCATTGCCGACACCCGCAAGACGCGAAGCCAAGTGAACGCAAGCGCCCTTTCAGAACAGTACCTGCACAGGGGCGAGTTTAGCCTCAGTAGCTGAGTGGATTACACTTTACACTTTTCGGGATAATATTACCCACTATAAGACTAAAAGTGCAAGACTAAAAGTCACACTTCCTGGGGCTTATGAACTCAGCAACTAAGTCAGGGCCGGCAATCCATTAAGCCCCCCTTGGCCGAAGCTGAGGTGCAAGGATAGCAAGCACTGCTCTGCGCATGAGTGCTGTGAGAAGAAGATGGACGACAAGAAGAGATAGCAGGGAGCAGCATAGGGGGGTCAACGTTTAGGGACTTCTCGGACTTATATTGTAGGGCTGAGGGCTTGACCAGGTTTCGTAGCACGTTACGAGGCTTCCGGGTGCAGGGTTTAGGGTTTGAAAGTTTGACGAAGGTTTGTGGGTTTGATGAGGCTGTACAAAGCATGTTCAAACAGTCGCTCCGTCGACCCGGGCCATCGACTTACTTATGATTAGTCTGCAATGGAGTTCCTCTTTGTTTGGATGCTGGGTTTTTTTACCACAGGGTCCTAACCATAAACTGGCTTACTGACTAATCCTGCTACATTGGAGACTGCTAAAGACTTGCTTACACCCTAGACTTCAAAATCCTGGTCTATAACCTCCGAAGCTCGACTGTGAAACTCAACGCGGATTTTACTGTGAGAGAGCTGTATTCCGCTAACATTTTAGGGCTTCAGGGTGTTAGGGGTTTAGGGTTTTGATTACCCTAAACCCTAAACCCTGGACCCTAAAGCCTGAAATCTGATCTGATCCTTCGCCCCAACAAAGTTGCTGCGGCCAAGGGGAGCAGACCTTAACCCTGTGAGCCTGTGACAGGGTTGAGAGTTTAGGAACCCTAAAAAGGTTAGGTTTAGGGTTTAGGAGTTTAGGGTTAAGAGTTTAGGAACCCTAAAAAGGTTAGGTTTAGGGTTTAGGGTTAAGAGTTTAGGAACCCTAAAAAGGTTAGGTTTAGGGTTTAGCGTTGAGAGTTTAGGAAGTCTAAAAACCAGGACCCCCCAATGGCACTTTAATGGAGCCAATAGGGTTGGTCCTTAATAGTGGGTATTTAGGGTATATTAGAGTTTAGGGTTTAGGGTTTAGGGGGGTATTTAGGGTATGTTAGAGGGTAGTTGGGGGTCTAAGAAAGGTTTGGGGTTCATGAACACTCAGTTAATGAAAGAATGCAAATGAGGCTTAGCGGGCTCAGTGACCCTGAATAAAAGGATTAAGGATTTGGGGTTATCGCACCCTAGATAAGGTTGAGAGTTCAGGAAACCGGACTAGTGTTTGGCAGCGGCATCTGATAGGACCAAGCATCATAGAGTGCTGCTCTTTGCCATTGTTTCACCAATTTAGCAGTCTGTCTTTGGACTGACTTGAGAATCGCTAGCGTTTTAACATCATAGGCAAAGGTCTCCGGATCAATACGGCTGATGGACAAAATCCTGCATGACCCATAATAAGGAATATACCATAATTCCCATAGTTTAGGGTCCTCAAGGTAATGCAGGATTTTGTCCATCAGCCGTAGGTCCTCCAACCTATGGCCCTGGAAAGCTGACCCCGAAGGGGTTGACCGAATCTTAGGGTTTACCCCTAGGCCCCAAAGTAGTTCCTTTTTGGGGTTCAGATTTAGAATTCTATATGGTAACTCCAAAAAGGAACTGCTTTGGGGCCTATGGGTAGGGTTCAGGGATTTTGCAGTGTCTGAAAAAATATGTTTGACACCGCGGCGCCAGAAGTGGCGGTGCAATTAGTGGCAGGCAGAAGGCTATACTAGCGGCTATACCCTTTCTGTAGTTCAAATTCAATGGGCGGGGTTCTGACCCTTGCCTTTACCCGTTCATCCCAACACTTGCCAATGATTCGTCCACGTGCCGGAAAAATCATTTAGCTGATTGGTTTATCTTCTGCAGTTTCGATCTTCTGTCCGGGCTCACAGTATGATCTGCCAAAGTTGGAGACAAGTCGTTTCATGCCCAGCCCGCTGCCGGCAATCTTGGTAGGATGAGCTTATCTCTGAATCCTGCCTTTCTCCGGTTTAGGGTTTCGGGCTCCCCATTCATTCCAACACTTTCCAATGATCTGTCCTTGGATTGCGTTGAGGGGTGGAAAGCCCAGACTGCTGACGCTTTGCGTTTTGGAGCTCTTGTGCACCCATAGGCCCCAAAGTAGTTCCTTTTTGGGGTTCATATTTAGAATTATATAAGGTAACCCCAGAAAGGAACTACTTTGGGGCCTATGGGTAAAGGCAAGCAACAGGAAGCGTTTGGGAATTTGCGTTGTCAAGTCGCTGCGTTGCACCCCGGCTTTTCTAGCAATCCGACTCGAGGATTTCGCACGTTCGCTGGTTTCCGAACATTGCGTGCTAGTTTTGGGTGTGACTGAAACAAGGATCTCTCCCTTTATGGTTTCTGTTTGCATTGCTGTGCCCGATTTTGGTACCAAACCCTATTGAGGGAGGAGGGTTCTCTAATTCAGCATGGCTTCTTTGCAGGAACCATACCACAGGGGTGATATGAAATACACTGTAGGGGAGGTGCAAAAAGAGAACAGGGTCTTCAATTAAACAGCTTTCCCCTATGGTGGTGTCTGAGTAACCACTCCTGCCAGCCCCTCTCGGTCGGCTCCAGGGTGATATCTTCATACCACCCTAAACCTTAAACCATCTTAAACCCTAAGCTTCATACTGTCGAGGGTTTGAACTCCCTGATTCGAGAGTGGAATGTGGGAAGAGACTCCAGATGAGAGCTTATTCACCCGGAAGACTCAGATGCAGCGGCAACTGGAAGAGGTTGCCTGCTCAACAAGCCTAAGCCCCAAAGCCTGTAACCCATAACCCCACAATGCCAAAGCTCTACAATCCCTCAAACCTGAACTGTTCGAACTTCCGTCAGGGCTTCAAGTTCAGTTACACTCTGTTTCCAGGTCTGAAGATTATCACAGCAACCTTCCCGTATAGTCCCTGTATAGCATACAACAACCTATGAATTCATAGCGGCCCGACATTCGGGCGAGCAGGCCCCTTGTCCAGTTTCCGTACCATCACTCACCTAAGCCCCTATAAACTCGATCGGGGCATTCACAGTGGCTCGCTTCGACCTCCGCCTGCAGAGAAACAGGAAATCGGGGCGTTTAAGATTACGTGGCGTTGGGGGCTGGTATTCGAGCCTCGGTGGGTTTTGTGGTACAGTATACTAAACCATTATTTCACCGGGAGTCTAATCGGATAAGATTACTACCCGTAGGCCCCAAAGTAGTTCCTTTTTGGGGCTCATATTTAGAATTCCATAAGGTAACCCCAAAAAGGAACTACTTTGGGGCCTATGGGTAGTTATTCAGACCCTTGGATATTCTTTGTCAGCCCTAAACCTTAAACCCTAAACCCAAGCCCTGGGAGCTGGGTTCCCAAACCCTAAGGCTATATGAAGTAGGGTTTATATTTCCGTTTTGGTGAGTGTAGATAGGCCTCCTTCTGAATATTGGTGAGTGTATATATTGGGTTTTATAATGGGGATGCTAGTAATATAAACCATACCCTATATACATTGGGGTCGCAGGTCCCTCTTGCAAGTCACAACAACCCGCAAACCCGAAACCCTAAATCCTGAAACCCTTGACACTAAACCTTAAACCCTCAAGCATTAAACCCTAAACCTCAACCCCTAAATGTTAAATCATAAATCCTTGCAGAGTGTGATTTTTTGCCGCTCACTCAAGCCTTAGTCCTGAGCACCTGAGGCGGTTTTGATTTCATCTGATTCTGAAGCTTGTGGTTTGAAACTCGGCCGAAGCTACAGCCACTGTAGCGCCTAAATGTGGGAGTTTCCGAAAATTGGGGGGGGGGGGGACCTTATTTTGGGTCCGTATAATAAGGATCCTATTATTTAGGGTGCTATATTAGGGTCCCCTATTTTCGGAAACTCCCATGTCAGAGCCGACAATCATGAACCCAGGGCCTGACCTCCGAGCCTTCATCGGAGCAGAGTCTCAATTTCTCGAGCACTGGCCAGTCGTCGTCGCAACTTAGCAGAGACGGCGAACGACGAACAAAAACGTAAACAACAACTATCTTTGGGTGGCTCCAAATGAAAGCTTGTTCATCGTGATCGTCCTCATCACAGCAGCCATGTTGCTGCCGACAAGGACAACGGTCAGTGGTAATTCTCATATACTATTTCTAATGTTTTACATGTGCATGATTATTGTCATTTAGGTTCACCCGTAGTACCCTTTGTGCTTTGGGTTCCCTTATTGAAGCCAAGCAGTAGGAAAAAGGGCACCCACATTACAAGGGGGCCACTCAGGAACCTATCCTCAACCTCTCAGAGTCCTTTGGCGGCCCAGGTCGGCAAATCCGTCCGCGGATGCTTCTAGGCCGCTCGTGGTGTTTATGTTCCGGCTTCTGGGTTTAAGGTTCTGTGATCTTTCCCCGACCAAGTTTACCCTAGCTGGCCCTAGCTACTACCAATGTTACGACTCTTACCTGGGGCGGCTGTCAAGGTATGGCGCAAATGTAGTACAGTACATTAATCCTGAAAGGAACCCAGGGGACTGTTCAAAAGTGCCGCGGAGAACTGCCCAGTATTGAGGTATGTATGTCCATAAGTACGTGTGTATATTCTCTCTCTCTATATCTATATATGTATATATGTGTGTGTGTGTGTATATATATATGGATTTTTTGTTGTAGTTTACATACACACACAGAACTGTACAAAACTGGACGCTGTATATATATATATATACTATAACTTTCAATCAACCAAGTTAAGCAGAGCATCCGAACGACGAATCTCTTCTTTGCAGGCCTCCGGTTCACGGCAGCACTTCGTCTGCACACAAGGCTGGACCCACCTCCCGGACCCTACTATAGGGGCCTTAATAATATAGGGTTCCTTTAAAGGCCTCTTATAAAAGAGGCCTACAAGGCTTACTATACAGGCTGCCATAAGAGTTTAGTGTAGGGGCCTGAATAATTACCTATACTATTTTGGGCAAAATTTTGGGGGGTTCCTTATTAGGAATATATCCCCAAACCCTCTTCTAAATATCAAGGCCCGTATATTACACCTCACCTCCTAGACTCAGGGGTTAAGGTTTAGGGTCTAGGGGTTTAGCGTTTAGGATTTAGGGTTTAGGGTTAGGGTTTAGGGTTTAGGGACCACGCCGTAGACTTAGGCTCAAGCTAGGTTTCAAGATTTAGGATTGGGGGGGTATTTGTGGACTCAGATCCGCACGCGCTTAAACCCTACAGCATAAACACTAATCCCTAGCACACGAAATCCCAAACCTTAACCTAAACCCCTCGAACTCCGAACTTAGACCCGAAGCAACGCTTCGAAGCATCCTCTGAAGATCTTCGTCTCGTTGCATGTTGCCCCCCTGGAGCTTTCAGGGCCTGCGTTAAGGTTTGTAACTTAGTAGCTGAGTGGATACACTGTACACTTTTTGGGATAATATTACCCACTATAAAACTAAAAGTATACACTTTTTGGGGCTTATGAACTCAGCAACTAAGGTAAGTTGAGGGTTTCGAGGTTTAGGGTTTAGGGTGTACTAGAGGGGCTGAGAAATGACATAATCTGAAGTAGGGTCCTTACTAGGAAGTCTGGTGAGTGTACGTAGGGCATCAAGCCCAGGCCGTTTCATGCATGGCAGGCTTGCAACAAAATCGATAACATGTTTTTAGCATCACCAAGGCTTCAAGGTGCGTTTGATAATGCATGTGCGAGTTTGCAAGGCCAATGCAAGGCAGTTTAGTACCGTGCCTCGCCTGATAATGTGTGCTTCTCTCTATTTTTCGCTTGAGAATGCGAAAGTTCAATGTCCATGCGGTGTCTATGCTGAAAAGCCATGAAGAGCCAGGCTATTCAGGTGTTGTGATGCAAGGGTGGGCTCAAGGCCTTCTTTTAACGACTTGCCGGCATGGTTTGTTTTGATGAGCCATGTGTTGCTAAAAACTGTAGGATTTATAAGGTCAAAGAAGCCATGATCCTGAGAGTTGCGACAGGTTCGAAGAAGGTTTACTTGAAATTGTCAACGATATGGGCAACTATACAGTTTGAGGACCTGCATAGTTGAATGCGTGAAAGGCAAGTTATACCCGTCCTATGTCTTATGACGCAATCCTAGCAGCCAAGACGCATACATTAAATGCGTATTTGCTGAGTCCAAGTAGAGCATAGGCATTGATTCGAACACGATTTCTCGACACACCATGGTAATGTCCACACCCCCACAGCTTGAATTTGGCTTCAGTGATTTCGGGTCTTTATTTAGGCGTTTGGGATGTCCCAATTTGTAGCTGGGGCAGTGTTCTGGGTCAGAATTTTACAGATGTTGAGGGTTCGTAGGGTTTTCCAACACCGTCTCCCTGACCAGGTTTCAAAGAAGGCCGGCTGCCGGGCTATATAGATTTGCCAGTTTCAGAAATTTGGGGGAAGGCGCTATGCACGTTCCTGCCCCGGCCTTGCTACATCGTGAGGTTTATCGGGCGATCTTGACCACGGGCATATGAGTGTCTGTGCGCGCATATTCATGTTTGTATTTATCTCGGTTTAAGTTTTTGTAGATGAATCTATGTGATTGTTGATATACATACATGCATATACGTTGATCTGCATTATCGCACAGATGTCCATCTGACATACATGGGTTTCCTTGAGCCCTCAATCCTAGGCCTTAGACCCCATTGATGCATGTGTATCTAGAATATTAATATCTGCGGCCTTTTGTGCTTGTGTGAGTGCAAGTGTGTCTCTGTGAGTGCTTGCGAGAGTCTGTGATGTATGCGTGCACGTTGGCCCGTATATGTTTACACGTGTGTGTGTGTGTGTGTGTCTGCGCGTGCGCATGGACCGGTAGTGTATCAGCATAGCCACCGCGAAGTGCCGCTGTGCCACCTAGAACAGTGGCTTGTGATGTTTGTCGTACCATTCTCATCAATTACTAGATTTCGGTCGCAGAAGTCTTCTTTACATTCTAAGAGTGGCACAGACATGTCCTTGAAGGGTCAGGGGACGCAGGAAAAGAGGTTCGAAGTAAGGTTGTGAGTGGGGGGGATACTCAGTCAGGGCATGTATGTAATGGATGGCAAATAACCTTCAAGTGCAACTTTGTTTCCGTAGCCGTTGCTACTTCATAGCTTAAAACCTTTACAAGCCTGAGACCCTAAATCCAACGAACGCACCCCCTCCACCCTCCTGCCGGATGCAGGGCAAGAAGAAGTCCTCGAGATCCCGGCCAAGATTGCAGCTATCGGGTTCGATGTTTTTATTTTTTCATCCGAACATCTGACGCCTCGAACCCTACTCCGATTGCCGCTGCTCATCCTACTCAGTCCGCTAGAAGTCAGGCTTCCGCCTCTACTAGACATGTACTACAAGTAAACACAGGGACTACTGACAGTAACAGTAGGCTTCAGTCGGTGGCCGCCATTGATAGCAGTGATGCTAGTAACTGCTAGTAGCATTCGGGGGGTAGGGTGGTTCAGGGCCTAGCCAGGTTCTCGGATCTCTCGAGGTTCAGTGGTGGGGGTCTCGGGTAAAATTACGGTCCCTTTCTAGGTCACCCGAACGGTTCGGTACCCTTTCTATCGGGCATAAACGGGACCCTAATCTAGACAATTACCCGTATGTTATAGGCAGAGTGCAATCGTAGCTTCACATGATAGCTTATTAAGCTCTACACCCCCAGCTCTCTATCAACAAACCAATGTGGGAGTTTCCGAAAATAGGGGACCCTAATATAGTACCCTAAATAGTAGGATCCTTATTTTAAGGACCCCCAAATAAGGTACCCCCAATTTTCGGCAACTCCCATGTCCTAACATCAAATGCCTTACAATCCTACAACCAGAATCCGAACCCTACGGCCTAAGCCCTGCAAGTAAAACACCTCGGAGGACTCCCGAAGTTACGACAAAACTCAGACCCCTGCTAGCATTGTCCGCGGACTGCTCACACATTTGCAGTTGTTAAGCTCCACGGTTTAAGAATCTGATCAATGTAAAAGTGTAAGATAGGTCAGATAGGTTTTTGTAGGGGGTGTGAAAGGGGCTTCTCGAGCTTTCGGGATGAGCATTGTTGAAGTGATGCTTTTCTAGCTAGGGCTTTGAGACATTTTATATTTTCCCTTATTGTGCTTAAGAGGATCTTATTTACGAATATTTTTCAAAAGCTTTAAACGCCCCACCTAGTTTTAGGGTCCCGGTACTTGCCTTCGACCGTACGGCTGACAAGGCATGTCACAGACTCCAAGATCACGTGTTAAGGTCTCCTCACATCAAGGGGCCCGAACTGATTCGCACGGATCCTGATATAAAAGCCGGCATAACTAGTAATACTATCCCCTAACTTTGTTATTGTAATCATACTATACCATGCGCCAAAACACTGCTGAAATGATTGTTGACAAAGGTCCCTAAATTCGTTTGAAGCCCCACGTCATGATACGGGCCTGATGAGCACCTTGCGCTAATCCTGCAACAGCCCCATAATTACCAACCCTATAGCCAACGTTGACCTGATTGTAATCCGTTAAAAAAAACTCCGCGCCCCCGAAGCTCAAAGCCCTGAACCTGAACAGCCATGGCAGGATGCTGGGCTGCTGCTGATGATTCGGGGCGGCGAGGGTGGTAGTTTGTTAGGGGCACTAGATATCAGGATTTGCGTAGGGGGCGGGTTCCCGGGTTTGGGGTTGCAGTCCTCGTCAATGCAGTGGCAATGGCTGTCATGGCAGTGCTCCAAGCGAGGAGGCAGCTAGTCAACCAAGCATGCAAACGATTCAGCAGCGCAATGACCGCAACATGAGCAGATATGGCTCGCTTTCGGCCGTCAGGCTTTGTAGCTTCGAATTGCAGCGGTCTAGGCACCGCTGTAGCACGCTTTTACATTGTGCGTTGTTATTCGCGGTCTTCTTACTAAGACTCAGACCGAGACACAGAAAAAGCGTGCTGGGTGCGCATATTCGTTGCTTTAATAATGGTAACAAGTCTTATCGCTTCTATTATTCTTGTCATAAGTTATTGATATGACTCATATTGATACAGAAACCAACAGATTAATTGATTAATCAGTGATAAGGGGCACAGCGGCGGACCGGGCTGGTGTGTGCCTGGGTCTAGGCTTTACGGGCGACTCTGCTTCGGTATTGAAGCGCAAATGCAGGAGGAAAGCTTAAAACTACATGTCTTGATGATAGCAGGCAAACGCTTTCTAGATCCGATATGCTCTAAGAAAGGGGCCTGAAGGATTATTATTATTATTGTTATTGTTATTATTATTGTTATTGTTATTATTGTTATTGTTATTGTTATTATTATTATTGTTATTATTGTTATTGTTATTATTATTAGTAGTAGTAGTATAGTAGTATAGCCCCGAGGCTTTAAGAACGAGGTCTGAAGAATGAGTACTCATATCCACATCTAGTTCGCATATGCTTTTGGAATGAGGTCTGGGTAATTCGGCATAACCTCCCCTTCCTCCCCGTGTTGCCCCAACCATAGCATAATATCGCCAGCGTCTTATCGACAGTATGTACTCAGATTGAAAAGCCATGCTAGCCGTGGCACGTCGGATTCCCTGAGTACAGGGTACTGCTAGACTGCAACCCTTTGGATAGTCGTAGCCAGGTAGAATGCAGAAAATGCGACACGAGGCTTCGGTTGAAAAAAAACTTGGGCAGGGTTTCCCAACAGAAATCCCAGAGAACGTGAGGGCTTATACATACACACTCAGCTTAGCCCAAACCCCTGCAACCTCTGGCAAGACACTAAACCCAAAGCCTCCACTCTCCCAAGCGCCGAATCCCTCAGACTGTCCCAAACCTTAAGGACGAAATGAACCCTAAAAGAGTCTAAGGTTCATATACCATATAGGGATTCATAGTATATGGGTATAGGGCCCCTACTTTTAAGGTTCATTTCGTCCTTTAGGAATGCCCAATCACTGACAGCTCGAGACTCTTGGCTTCCAAGACCTAAATTCCCAGCAGGAAGTATAAGGTCGTGTAGCCCTTGGTTTCCGGCCGAAACACCGCAAAGGGGCCGGGGTGGTATGGTGACGCTGTTCGAGAGTGTGGTTCATGATGATGATGGTGATGACGATGAGGAGGAGGATGGTGATGGTGATGTTGAGGACGATGATGATGATTATGCCTGTGCTGAAAGCAGTTATAGTTATCATTGAGATATCGTGCAATGAGGATAACCGACTCTTCTATTCGCTGTTTGCGTCACTTGTTGATGGTGACCACGGCAAGGCTCCAACATGGTGGAGATGATGGTTTCCTTATTCTCGAGTGTAGGGCTGCGGGGTCTTAGGGCTTTAGGCTTCTAGGGTTCGGGGTTTCTGCTTGCTTACAGACTATCAGTCAGGTATCGTCATCACGGCGTTTATCTACACAATGAAGATTCTGCGAACTGCAACGCTGCCGCTGATGTGTCATAATGGCGCATGACCGACAATGAAGTGCATATTTCCCGTGATTTTGGCGAATGTGATGATGATGACAATGTGATGACGATGTCGGCGACATTGATGGTCGTGATGAGTATGAGTAAAACGACATCATCAGTGCCATGCTCACGGTCATCGATGTAAACCAATGACAAGGCAAACTTCGGTTATAGCGGGCACATGATGACGTTGATCGCTTGCAACTTGGTAGTGCTACGGGGCTACTCACGATGTTGATTCTTGTTCTTGCTGTCGACACCCTAAACCCGAAACCCCTAAACCCAAAAACCCCTAAACCCTAAACTGATGACATTGCAAGACTCGGGTCTCAGCCTTCGGCCCAAAATCTGTTGCAGCCAGTGCTCCCATCCCCCCTCGTACCAGCATGCCGCTTGACTTTCTAGAGGGTCGATGGAGGGGTCTACGGTTTGGGGGGCAGGTTCAGGGTTTGAGATTGAAGAGGGTTTAAATCTGAAAATGCTTCCTATGACGACAATGCCATTGCGACCATCTTCCTCAATCCAAGTCTCGTCACGTCTTCATCACCATACTCCTTGTCGTCCTGGTCACTGTGGCTCGTCATTGACATCCGCTTGGCTGAAGTTGCTTATGACATGTGATTGCGAGTGTTGGTTCAGCAGCGGGATGGTACAGGTGCACTGCAGCGGACTACTAGAAATCAGGACGAGGGAAAGAGACAGAGAGAGAGAGAGGGAGAGAGGCTGATCAACATTGTGACAGCGAGAACGAGAGAGATAGAGAGTGAGAGAGAGAGAGAGACAGATATAGAGAGTGAGAGAGAGAGAGAGAAAGACAAACAGAAATTGCTAAAGCTTCCCGGTTTGGCCTTGATGCGTAGTTGCCTCCAGATCCTTCTCTTGAAGAATTGATAGTAGAATTCCCTAAAATAAACCTCTAAGCCCTAAACCCTAAACACCTAAACCCTAAGAGGCCATTTTCGGGGTCGGAATAGTGTAGTAGCAGCTCAAGAGCAGCCCCGACTGTCTCCGGGCACTATGTGTAACACAGGCCAGCATCCACCAGCATTACTGGGTCTAGGGTTTAAGGTTTAGGAGCCCAGGGTTCAGGGTACTGTAGCAGCATGACCTATATCGAATTCCTCCGGTCATTCAAATTATAGTATACAAGCCTCCTGCCAAACCCTGCTGTAAGTCTTTGGTCCCCTGTATTATCCCCGTCTGGCACCATTCTACTTCCGTGGAAACACGTCAATCCCAGGAGGAGATCGGATCTACTACAGGGGCCTGAATGATTAGAATAGAGGTCGGGGTAAATACTGATATTTTGTAATTAATAACTATTAAAGGGACCGAGTGACTGTAGAGGTAACCTATTTAGGCTTCTATGTTAACTACTACCGCCCGGGAGTGCACGAAGCTCAAGATGAAACCCTAAACCCTAAACCCCAAACCCTAAACCCCAAACCCTAAACCCTAAACCCCAAACCCTAAACCCTAAACCCTAAACCTTACAAATCCCGAAGCCCTTCAAAACTGAACCCTCCACCTGATGTGGGAGTTTCCGAAAATAGGGGACCCAAATTTAGTACCCTAAATAGTAGGATCCTTGTTATAAGGACCCCAAAGGGGTACCCCTACATAATTGTCGGAAGCTCCCATCTAGGGGGCCAGAAGCATTCGAAGGCGGATGAAGGCGGCCTCTAGGGGGATTGTGTTGGGGTTCTGAAGTCACTGTTGGCAAAGCCCAGCGGATGTATAGCCATCATTCGAAGAATATATCCCTGGGTATGTCAAGGAAGAATCTTACAACTTGCCGATGCTTCATTCGTGGAAGGCCGACATTCGAAGACCTAGCCTTAAGAATCTTAGGCGCAACTGCAGTGTCCCGACAACCCTAAGGCCCTAAACGTCCTAAACCCTGAACTCCACCCTAAACCTTCAGCCCCAGTCCTTGTCGTTGACACTTACAGCCCCAAACCCTGAACTTCAAGCCCTACCGGTAGCCCGAGCCTTCTACATGGCTTGACGGAAAATATCAGGGTATTTCTTGAAGAGCTCCAACTAGCCCTAAACCTTAGAATAAGGTTTCTGATGCACAAGTCTGTGGTGGTCTCACATGATCGTACCGGAGTCTGCCCATTCGGATTTGCCTAAAATAAGGTTTTTGGGCGCCGAAACCCTAAACCCTGAAACCCCAAAATCCTAAACTTTTCGGAGCTGTAAGCAGACGCAGACTAAGGCCGGGATTCGCGGGGCGTGGCACCGGCAGGCGATTGCAGATGGAGGGCGAGGTGCAGGGGAGCCACCCAGAGACTCCAGTATCCCTTAAATAAGGAAGATTCCTTAGATCATATTAGGGCTCCTACTATAATTTGAGGTATGTTCCTTAATTGAGGGATACCGGAGTCTCTGGGCACGAGGGGAACAGTTCTCATTTTATTACGGGGTGTCGGTTCCTAGATTGCCGGTTCCTAGATTTTTGCATGTCCCAGATCCTCAGACCCTGAACCCTGAACCCTTCGTTACTCGGCATTGCTGGCCAACCCCGCATGGGCGGGGAGAGGTTCATCAACAAAGGCAAAGTCTAAAACCTCAACCCCAGATCTACTCATCGCTCACTGCGGGGATTTCGGCGGCTCTGGACCTCAAGGGATTTGTTTTTGCTGGGTTTGTGTCTGTAGGGAGATCGAGACTTCACATTGAGAGTAGAGTTGAAGATATTGGGTTGAGGTGTAGTGGAAGCATGAGCCAGCGTCTATAGGGGCTTGAATAATTAGAATAGGGTCTTGGGGCTTGCGTTCCACACTGCAGAGGAGGTCTGCTTCCAGGCCGTGCCAGCAACAAACACAATAATGATGATTGTGATGATAATGAAGAAGATGCTGCTGATGATGTTGATGATGGTGATGATGATGAAGATGCTGCTGATGATGTTGATGATGGTGATGATGATGATGATGATGATGAAGATGCTGATGATGATGGTGATGGTGATGGTGATGCTGATGATGATGATGCTGATGCTGATGATGGCGATGATGATGCTGACAAGACTAAGACTGATCAGAGTTTTAGCGGCACACACATCAGCTACACCAAGACTATACTCATTAGGAATGCTAGTGCTGACGACCACAAGATCGGCAAGACTATATCATAGGGACCCTTAGGGGGGTAGGGGGAGGGGGGTAGGGGCCTTAATGCCCATAATAAGGACCTAATAAGGCCTATTTAAGGGAGTATAGCCCCCTACCCCCCTCCCCCTTACCCCCTCTAAGGGTCCCTATGACTGTAGCTTCAGCGGCCGAGCCCCACTGGTGGAACCCCGCCCGCAAAGTAGCGCTACACCAAACCCTGAGGCCACCGAACCGTTAAACCCCAAGCCCAGCTCCTACCCATAGGCCCCAAACTAGTTCCTTTTTCGGGTTCATATTTAGAACTCTATACGGTAACCCCAAAAAGGAGCTACTTTGGGGCCTATGGGTAGTCCCCAAACACCCAAACCCCTACATAAAACCTAAATTTCAAGCTGGTGGGTAAACCTTACATCCAGAACTCGAAACCCCAAACTTGAAACCCTAAATCCCCAACCCGCAACCCTAAATTCGAAACCCTAATCTCTAAGCGGGTATCGTCCAGGGCGATCCCGGGTTCGCGCTGCTCCTGACGTGCCTGGCTGGCCTTGCTACGACGATCGGAGCTGCCATGGTGCCTTGCCACAGCCCGGTTTAGGGCTTAGGAGTTTAGGGTTGAGGGGTTTAGGGGTTAGGGGTTTAGGGGTTAGAGGTTTAGGGTTTAGGGGTTTAGGGGTTTAGGGTTTAGGGTTGAGGGGCTTAGGGTTTCGTAGGGTTTAGGGTTTAGGGTTTTCGGGTCAGGTCTAAAGCTAAAACAGCACAGTAGTGTTCTTTCGGAGGTAAACTTACTGGTGCTTAGCTGCTTTGGGCGGTGTCTGCTGGCAGCTGTGGTACGTAATTTGTCGGCTCCTGGAGGGTCCATATACAGTACTATTATGGAATTAGGTCCTAAAAACCATAATGGGGATGGTCTTTTGGGACCTAATTCTGTACTAGTAGGAAATATGGACCCTCTGGAGTAGGAGGTCGAAGGCTTGTCTCGGTCGTTGCACAGCAGTCGCAAGAGAGTTTCCGAAAGTTTGGGGTACCTTATTCCTTATAATTAGGATCCTACTATTTAGGGGACTACATTGGGGTCCCCTACATATTTTCGGAAACTCACACAAGGCTTTTTGCGTGGACACCAACGACAACCGGGTCTTTGCCATCTGCTTGGCACTGTCTGCAGCCTGGCGGCAGCACGACATTCCGCTGAACCAAGCTTTATTCCAAAATCCGCAGAGACCCTGCAAAGCACCGTTGCTACTACTATTTATCACCATTATTGCTATTACCAATATTAATATGAATGTTATCATTATTAATGCTACTACTAGTAGTATTGTTACTATCATATCATTAGCCTGTAGGTGACCCAAAGACATGAAGAACAAAGCGCGGTATGCTGTGACGGACTTCCCTTTAGGGCCATAAAGATGTTTTGGGTTTAGGGTTTGGGATGTCCCTACTCCCACTTCCCAACAAATTGCAGTGCCCAGAGACCTCAGTAACCCTAAGTAAGCATCACAGCTTAGTGTACGGCACCCAAAAATTAAACTCCATCCCGAATGTAGGGTCCAGGGTCGCGACCAAACTTGGGTTTCCTAGACTCCGAAACCTAAATCGCTAAACTCCCACACTACACCAAAAAAAAACCTAAACGGCAGCCACAGAGAGAGAGAGAGACAGAGAGACGGCGAGCTGAACCCTAAACTCCAAACCCTTGCTGCTTCGTTGCGTGCGCCTTAGGGTCGACGTCTTGGGGTTCGAGCTGTTTTGAGGTATCACGTTAAGGCGTTACGTTTCCCTAAGTATGCCCTGAAGTAGGCCCTGAAGCCTCAAGTGTATATAGATTCTCCCAGTCCCACAACCCTGGCCCTACACTTCAATCACTAAAGCCTGAAACCTCAAGCTGAACAGTTAAAGCCTTTACCCTAAACCCCAAAACCCAAAGCCCTATCTTGCGCTTTGTTCACAGTCTAACCCGTTAAATAGCCCAAAACCCTAAACTGAACACTTCCAGCCTTGTCGCTGCAGCCTTGCAGCCGGAAGCCCCAAAGACCTGGCAACACGCGACTCTCCTTTCGAAAATTCAGGGTTTAGGGTTTGGGGGTGAGGGTTCAGCCAGAGTTCAATGCCTTGGGCCCGGCATCAGAATCCAAGGAACGTAGAAGAGCCTTTTTAGCTGTTCGGTGCTCCCTGCATCCTTTTATTTAGGTTCGGGCCTGCGGTAACATCCATTGTAGTTCCTTTCTCGCGATACCTCAACTGTAAAATTGGTGCAACCCAAAAGCAAATACAATAGAGACAAAAGGTAAAATCTTGAAGCCCAGGCAGGGGTGATGACATACGTCTCCTTCATTGAGATCATCGGCAAGGCAATGGGCTTAGTCCCTGAGGCTTCAGGGTTTCGGGTCTTTGGGTTTAGGGTTTGGAGTTTGGAGGCGTAGGGCTTGGGGTATTTAGGGTTTCGGGATCTCGCGCGGAGTGCCGAATGCTATATCCTTCCACTCTCATCCCCCCAGGAATGTCCCATTGTCAAGCCCTGAGGATTTGTGATGTATCCTAAACCCTAAACCCTAAACCCGGCAGAGGCGGACGAAAGCTTCCAGGAGGCAGGCATGGAAGCGGGCGACTCCTTCTCGATCCTTGGCACGAAAGGTTTTCTTAGTAGCTGAGTGGATACACTTTACACTTTTTGGGGATAATATTACCCACTCTAAAACTAAAAGTGTAGACTTTGTGGGGCTTATGAACTCAGCAACTAGGGAAAGGTTTTAGGATTGGATGGTTTGCCAGGCCGGGCCCAATGTACCGACAAAGCACACTGGGCCTGGACCTTGGAGCCCAAGATTAAGGACCCCTCACCCAGAGACCAAAGACTCCACTAGCTTTTAATTAGGGAATATTCATTAAATCCTAGTAGGGATCCTACTATAATTTAAGGTATATTTTCGTAATTAAGGGATATCGGAGTCTCTGGGTAGATCATTGAGATCGTAAACCCTAAACTTCAAGCAACCCTACTAAACCTTAAACCCTGAACTAAACCCTGGACCCTGAACCCTATATAAGCCCAACCCTGATCCCTAAACTAAACCCTGGCCCTAGACCCTGAATCGCAAACCCTGAACTCCTACAAGCAAGGCTTGCCACGCTGGTCTTCTTTTCCGGGCTCGTGGCCTCAATGCTCCTTGAGATCCTGGGCAAGACGCTTTGGCGAAGTTGTGGGATCGAGGGTTTACGGTTTTAGGGTTTAGGGTTTGGGGGCTCTGGGTTTTGGGGTTTGGGGTTTAGGGTTTTGGGGTTTAGGTCCAGCCGAACAATACTTTTGAGGAGCTTTAGGGTCGCTTTGCAGGTTTCGGAGGCGAGATCAGCAGGTGCATGGCTGCGGCCCCTAAACCAGCCCAGTCCTTCAACCCCAGGTGGTGCTCCTGACTGATAAACCAAAACCCCATACTGAGGAGTGAGTCGGGATCCTAAAGCTCAAGAAAATTTATAAACGGAAATAACATCCCCTAGCAGTCCTAATCAGTTTTACTATGGCATATTGGCCCTAAAAAACCATCTTTTCATTTTTAAGCCGCTATACCCATAGGCCCCAAAGTAGTTCCTTTTTGGGGTTCATAGTTAGAATTCTATAAGGTAATCCCAAAAAGGAACTTTGGGACCTATGGGTAGTTTGGAGTTCCGCAAAACTGAACTTCGCGACATGGGCCTCCGGGGGTTGATTCGGACTGAAGGTTGCGTCTGCAGCGTGTCCGGTTCTTGTTGAGGAATCTTAGGGGCTGAGTAGGTAACCTTTAACCTTTTGGGGCTTATATAATCCTACTATAATTCAAAAGGTTAACCTTTTTTGGGCTAGGGTACTCAGCCCCTAAGGAATTTACTTTCATTTGGGAGTTTCCGAAAATAGGGGACCCTAACATAGTACCCTAAATAGTAGGATCCTTATTCTAAGGACCCCAAAAGGAGGTACCCCTAATTTTCGGAAACTCCCATTTACCAAGAATAAGGGAGCCATGTTATTTACATGTGTTTACGTTCGATCCCTGTTATGGTAAATGACATCAGCTTCGTTTACTAGAGTCCTCGAAAGGGGCTCCAGATCTTGGAAAACGATCTTGGGGTGTTCCACTCTGTAA